>JAOTRO020224914.1:0-16682 GCA_028566515.2 Pyracantha coccinea
AAAAAATCATTCTTTAATGTTGTTAGTTATAACCGACAGCAATAGGAAAACATTAAAAAAAAATAGCCAGCCAGCCAGCCCTTTGGCCCTTTGGCCCTTTGGCCCTTTGGCCCTTTGAAATTCCGTGGGGGCCTCCCAGATTCCCGAGCCCTCTAGCCTAGCCCTCGGTTGGAGATGATTTTAGGGTTATTTTCGGTCATCTGACCCTCTGGAACTTTCAGTTGGAGATGGCCTTATCCACAAATAATAAGGTTTGTCGAACATTGTATCTTGATTTTAAGGGGAAAATTCTTTCGACGAAAAAAATTAAGTGGGGGGATAGAAAAGACAAAAAATAAAGGGGCAGGAAGGAATTAATACGAAAGATTTAAAAATAAAAAAAAATATGGAAGAGGGAGAAGTTTGAGAAAAATGTTAGGTGTGGAGTGGGAAAATTTAAGCACGAAGCTAGAAGTCATTATTTACGACGTGTCATTCGTGCCATAAAAATTAGGAACCCAAATATATAAAAATTTCACTTTACGACATAATATGATGTCTTAAAAGAGAAGGAAAGTGCGTCGTGTAAATTGTCAAATACGACACACAACGCTTAAGCTGTAAATATTTTTATTTAACGACTTGCACAAAAATGATGTCGTGAATGCTAGATTATATGCAAGTATTACGACATAAACTTTACGAATGTCGTGAATAATATCATTCACACACACACACAACTGATTACTTTTACAATGCATCGTATAAAGTTTTTCTTGAAAGCCAGAGAAATCTCATAGTCCTTAATGCTTCCATATTTTATACCTAAATTTGAGTTTATTTTAAGGGAGGCCCAAATCCATATGAGTCATATAGTAAAAGACTAGATTTTTCATTAACCATATGATTTGTTCTCCATTATAACCTTGACTAACGGGGATGGATGTTGCATGCACGATAATTCAAACGGAAAAGTCACGCCTTAAACAGTTATGAATAAAGAGCTCCAACGTTAGAAAATAAATTTTCTAGTCTATTCAATGTGGGGATATACAATCATATTCTCCATCATTTCAGTAACTAAAACTTGAAATTCATGTGATCAAGAGAACTTTGGTAAACTTCCTTATTTACATATAATCAATTATTATTATATGAACAATATTATTCTAATTCACACATAATTAGTTGTTTACAAACATATTATTTTTCATAAAGCAACTTCTAAATTATTACTTTAATTTACGAGGAGGGAATTCAAACCCGAGTGTAAAGACTAAGTACTCTATTTTAACTAATTGGTCTAATTCACGGATATATGCTGCATGGACATCACGTGTGTGTGTTATATAAACTTACATATATGTCTTGATACAGTAATAAAGACTTTTTATAGACAATGGTCAATGGTGTGACAAACTTTTTCTTCCCCTTCTGGTAACTTGGTTGTTTCAAAATATATTGACATGTTCCAATAAAATTTCATCTAAGATGATGAACTTCATGTAAATAGTTATTTCTTAGTCTATTGAGGATTCTGTTCATCAAAACATCATGTTTCCTATATCTTTTTAACTCAACTGTCACTCTCTACGTATGAATGACCTATGAAAACCGAGTTTAACTTTTTCTTTTTCTTTGTTTGTACATAGATTAAAACCAACGAAACTTTGCGACCAACAGACATGTCAATTTTGTTTCTATATTGCATATGACATGTAAATCCAAGCCAACAAAAGGAACCTCATCACTATTATTCTTCAGTCAAATTAAGTATGATGTGAAGAAATATCTACCAATTTTTTGTACCTTTCCAACATTTTTATATCCAATTGATGACTAAAAGGAAGCAATTCATTCTTGAAGTTTTATTTTCTTACATTTGTACGGTACTTTTTTAAGGCATTAGACATTTTTTAAAAGTGGAACATCATCAACGTAATTAAAACCTATAATGTGATATGTGAAAGTTTTAATTTCAACTAAATCATATTGAAATTTCGACATAAATACTGGAAAAAAAATAAGATTCCATCATAAAGTTAATTATTTACAATATGTAGAATATTCCAACTCCTTACAAGGTTTGATAAACTTCTAATACATAACATTTCTTCACAACCTCATCCATATATCATAGAGACGCCGATCTTAACAAATCAATTAACTGATTTCACCGTTAATTTTATTATGTGAATCATATAATTAATTTGGCATAGAAACTGTCTTTTAATATGCTCAACACAGGTGTGCAATCAAAATGGAGCTACATGTGCAATGTTTGGATCGCTGAAATGCAGCATATGCTGATCATATAGTGTTCATTATATAAAAACGCTTTAAGTATACCGTTGATATGCTACTGTTTCCATATTGTCGAACTCATTAATAATAATCTGAACTAAGAATATAGTTTGAGGGTTAGGACATCTAAAATTACCTAATATTTCCCCCACTTGATTGTCCTACGTGATGCAATTGATATTTGTGACCTTAAGTGACAAGGCAAAACCAAGCAATAATAGATTCATGTACATATTGAAATTGGCACACAAGGAGGGAAATAATTCTTTATTTTGATCCAGCTTGGTGTTCTTCCAGGCTTCCATACACTGAAAAAAAAAAGTACTCATGCATGCCCGTGACCTTCTGTTATATCATTCCATCATATGATCTGCTGGGCCTTGCATTGACACAATGGTTAAACTTTTCATAAATTAGGGTTGTGATGAAATGGTCGGAACCAAGTGTTTGTTTTCTACTTGGCCACTAGTCATCATAGAGGCAGGACACGACCACATACTCCATAATTGAAATACTATAGTAAAAAGTAAATTATATCGATCTTCTCGTGAGCATCTCCAACATCCTAACTAAATGAGGCTTTTTGGCACATTAATAAAAAAAAAATACAAAAAAATCAAGCTCCAACATACTAGTTAAATGACCAATAGTCTAATTATCTTCACTTTTTTAAAAGTAACTAGCTAAATTTAGCTAGAAAGAGAGAGAGATAGTTTTAAATTTTCGCTAAATGTTAAAAACTATAAAATAGCGCGGCTTTTAAGAGAAGAAAAGGAGTTTGGTTTGTTAAGTTTAGAAAAAATAATGTTAAAAAAAATTTAACTTAAGCTAAAAGCTAGCTAGTATTGCCGGAAGTGATGGCTAGCCAAATTAATATTTGAGTCATTTGATTAGCTACAATAAAAAAAACACTTAACTAATATTATTGGAGATGCTCTTAGATCGCATAATGAAAAATAGACACAAACTTTTTTCATTATTGTTTTCTTTTTAACATGACTTTTTCCATTGCTGTTTTCTTTGATTTTGTTAAAAAGAAGGATAAGAATTTTTCAAGTCCAAAATGGAGAATGTTGTTTAACTTTGTTTCCGCTCTTGCATGGTATATGATAAGGCACCATATTATTGCATTAACCCAATGTAAACATGCCATGTAAGTTGGAAATGAAAAGTGAGGGAAAAGTTAGGTTAATAGAAAAATTAAAGGTTAAATTAAAGGGTAATGACAAAATTAAAGGTTCACATGTTCATCCTCAAGTTACAAGTTTTTGTCATTTTTTTCATAACCGTAAATTTTATTCACAAGTATATGTGACCGAAAGAATTCTTGGGTTTTCTTTTTGGAAAGAATTCTAGGGTTTGATCCCCACACCACTTATTGATTAGGGGCTTGTTTGAAAATGCTTTTAAAATGGCTGAAACCGCTTTTGGTGAAAATATTTTTAGAATCAATCCTCAATAAAATGACAAGTCAATCTTGAGAAAGCACTTTATTGTTTTCATACAAGAAGTGATGCTTCTTGCAAGAAGCAATTAAGTGCTTTTAGAATCCAAAAATATTTTCTTTAAAGATACTTTCAATCATTTTAAAAACAATTCCACGCAAGGCCTATGATAGTAATTTGCATTCAAAAGAAAAGATCCTTCAAGGTAAAAAACAAAATAACATTAACCCAAAAATTTGCAAATCTTGTAAAATATATTGATATCTTTGAGTCCTTGACTGCATGGAATCTGAGCTTAGGAGTCGAGAAAGCATGCATTATTTTTTGGGAATTGTCATTAGTACTCCAAAAATTTCATTTGGCACTCTAAACTTTCTATAATTAGAAAGAAAAATATACTTATGAGGAGTGTAGAATGAGATTTTTGGAGCGCTAAGAACAATTCCCTATTTTTTTCCTCAACATATAAACTTTTTTAAATTCTAATTGAAATGTTTATATCTTCAATCAAGATGCTAAAAAGAAACGCGAAACCAATACAATCCCCTCTAAAAGCACCTCCGATATTTTGAATAAACGCTGCAACAGAATGTGCCTTTCGGTTGCCTACTCGACAAACAAACTTGAACGAAACAGACCCCACATCATTTGTAATAGCCCAAATGTCATGCACTATGCTTCCCACCTCCACATCAAGACCGATCTCCTTCCTTATCATCCTAATAACTTCACGGGCATCAGACATGGTTTGTCAAACATTATCATAGAAAGCATGCATTTCAGTACATAGAAATTTATAATCAATGGCCATCATGTGCTGTCTATTGAAGGTGTAGTTATTTCCATGTTCTCCTAAGGTTGTCTTGTTTTTTACTTGCCCAAATTTTACAGATGGCAGATTACAAATTACAAATGGCATTTTTTTTCTTTCATAGCCTAAAGAAAAGATAGAATAGGAGGAGGAAGAACCAAAACCTCATAGGCATTCTTTGTCGTTTTACTTCCCAAATTATGCACTTAAGACGCATGATTTGTCTCAAACAATGAACCCACTACAAGAGCAATTAGGTTAAGCACGTTTTCGCATGCCAATAAATCGATTATATATGGTGCATTTTTGCTGACCGCTTTTAAATTTTGGTAATGCTCACTACCATCTTATTTATCACTTTTAGATGATTTGAATTTAAGATTTATTTTTGTCTGCTACATTGATTTCAAAATTTAAACATATCTAAAAGTGCTAAATTAGACGGTGATCATAACCATCACTTAAGGGTTAATTATGAGTAAAAAATTTCCCGATTATATATATGGGGCAATGCGCATTTCCTTATTATTTGTAAATTAAATTGTGACATGCAAGAGAAACTCATATAGAACAAAGATACATCCACATTTGCACCCTCTTTGCACGGAAGTCATTCTCGAGACAATGTGCAAATGTTACTTATACCCCGTTGCATGAAAATTATTCTTTGCAATAAAGAATGACTCGTGACATGCAATGTCCTTTTAACTTGAAAACTTTCCTCATTTCCTACTAACTAATTAACGTGACATTAATTTACTGTACAAATATTATAATTAGAATCGTTTATTATCCATCATTTTTCAAAAATCATCTCTAGAAAGATTTATTCAGTTTGGAGATTGCTTAGTCATTTATACAAATCTAAGAAATTTATAGTTCATCACTTGTTACCATAACTATCGGTTTATTTGACACATGAACGACTAAATCGTCTCTAAATCAAATATTATTTTTTTTGAAAAAAAAAATCTCTTCACGATGATGAATAGAATGAACGGTTTCGATCAGTTTATTATTAATGAACGGTTTCGATCAGTTTATTATTAATGAACGGTTTCGATCAGTTTATTATTATTGTACGGTGAAATTATACCATATTAGTGGGAAAATCCTCTTTTTTCGAGAAGTACAAAATATGTGATGCATGCCACGGTGCATAGAGTCTTCTTTTCCAACCAAATACATCTCGAGTTCAAACATTCCTTTTTATCGTGGCCCATGTAATTGCATCATATTTTCATCCTTTGTATATATTCTAAATTTCTATATATGAATATCATATTTTACCTAAATAGGTAAAAATATTGTTGATGAATATATAAGAGTGTCTTATTGAAATTCAATAAATACATCAACCAAACCCAACTACGTGAAAATACCTTTTAAACAATGTCAAACTTGCTGGGGTCCCAAAAGTAAGAAGTTGGTAACCGCTTACTTTTGTAACTTTTCCGTTAGGGAAAGATTAATTAAAACAACAATTAAAATTTCTCATCAGTTTTAAAAACAACAAAGATTTCTAAGGATTTCTCATCATCATTTGTATAAATACCAACAATTGAAGGGGTGGAGTCTTTTGTATGATCCCATAACCTATAGGAAAATATTTCGTCCCATATTCTTAGCAAATCTTAGTTAGCCCCATCTCTTTCCATGTCCCTTTACCTTTCTCTCCTTCCCTTTTCCTCTCTCTCTCCCGGACATATAAAGTGATCAAATATATCCCATCAACTTGTATCTAAAATCTTCGACAAAAAAAAAAAAACTTGTATCTAACATTGCTAAAACCAGAGAGAAAGGAGTTTAGATATGGAAGCAACAATGCCGAAAACGGCTCTAATATGGTCATTCTTCATGGCATTTTGTAGCTGCATCGTAATTCATGCCTACGCAGAGGACTCTCAAATGGGTTATCGTCAATTTTCTTTTGGCGTTTACAACGACCATTTGCGAAAACTGCAAGAGTTCAAGGCTTCACTCACCCGTCACGATTCGATTTCGGTTGCACCACCTTCAATCCCACCCTCTCCTAGTCCTAGCCTTATTGTTCCGCCAACGGTGATTCAATCGCTTTGTGCATAAACTTTCAGATTTTCCTTTGATAATTTGATGGTTTGATTCTTGGTCAAAATGTTGGGACAGAAGCTTTGTTGTTGAAAAGTATTTGTGATTTGTCAGTCTATGTTGAAAATGAGTATGGTTGGTGCAGGGGAGCACTAGTCCACGTGTTTATCACGTGACATCGTACGGCGCTGATCCGACGGGGAGCAGAGACAGCAGTGATGCACTTGCTCAAGCAATGGCAGATGCATTTAGAGGCCCAACCGAAGGGTTCTTAATTAAGGGTATTGCCAATCTTGGAGGTGCCCAGATCGATCTTGAGGGTGGCCATTATCTGATCAGCAGACCCCTGAGGTTGCCTGGAGCAGGAGTAGGAAATCTTATGGTATGCCCCGATTAACATTATTTTCTTAAAGATTTGATAAATTCCTACCATAAAGCTTCCGTGGAATTCCAATACATGCGAGTTATGCCAGATGTTCATTCTTTGGCTCGCCCTAGAGAATGTACCGAGTCTAATATGTGTTTCATAATTGTTGATCAAATACATATCAACATGATGATTTGAATTAAGCTATGTGAATAGGTTTGTGTAATAATTTGAACATTCTTTTTTTATGAAACAGATTCATGGAGGAACGTTATGCGCTTCAGACGATTTTCCAGCTGACGGATACCTAATTGATTTATCTCCAACATCATCAGCTAGCAAGAAAGAAGAAACCAAAAAAGAGAGCTCAATGTCCGCACAACTTTCTTCATCATCCTACAACTATGAGTACATAACTCTCAAGGACCTATTTTTGAACTCTAACTACAGGGGAGGGGGCATTTCAGTCATAAACTCACTTAGGATAAGCATAGACAATTGTTACATAACACATTTCACCACCAATGGAATCCTAGTCCAAAGTGGCCACGAAACTTACATCCGAAACTCCTTCCTAGGTCAGCACATCACCGCCGGTAGTGATCGTGGTGAAAGAAACTTTTCCGGGACTGCGATTAACCTAATGGGGAATGATAATGCTGTGACAGATGTGGTGATTTTTTCTGCTGCGTTAGGTATAATGATTTCGGGTCCAGCCAACATACTTTCCGGGGTACATTGCTACAATAAGGCTACCGGATTTGGAGGCACCGGAATTTATTTGAGATTGCCCGGGTTGACACAAACCCGAATTGTGAATTCGTACATGGACTACAGCGGCATTGTTGCGGAAGATCCGGTGCAGCTTGATATCTCCAACAGTTTTTTCCTTGGTGAAGCATACATTGTCCTAAAATCAATAAAAGGTGTTGCCAATGGGGTCAATATTGTAAACAACATGTTTAGTGGGTTCGATAAGGGAGTAGAGATTGTTCAATTGGACCAAAATAATGGGCCTTTCAAAGAGGTTGAACAAGTGTATGTGGACAGGAACAATGTGAGGGGCATGAACACAAAAGGCACAGTTGGAAGGAGGTCTGTGCAAGGCAATGGGAGCTCATGGACCGTAGATTTCAATCCATTTCTACTATTTCCTAACCTTATTCGGCATGTCCAATACACGCTGAGCGCCGGCGGCAATGAGTTCCCTAACCATACCTTAAGGAACGTGTCGAATAACCGTGTTGTGATCGAGTCAAATGTGGCGGCTTCGGCTTCTGTTTTCGTGACAGTTGATCAAGGAGTGGCAAACTGAAGCTAGCTGACCTAAATTTGTGTCAAGATTATTGACTGGAAAAATTGTGAATAGGTTGGGGAAGATGGCAACATTTTGTCATTTTCTTTTTTATCAACTACTCTTTTTCAGTCATGATTTATACTATTCAATTATACCACGGAACACACACACACACACACACACATATGTTGTAGCTTGTAGTAGCAGTTTGAGTTAATCAAATACAATACATATACCTCTGTAAAACTTAGGCCACAATTGCTTTTGTCAAAGTCATATTTTGAATATGGCTCATAGCTGAAATTTGTGCAATAGAAATTGACCAATCAAATAAAAGAAAAGTCTTTTCTGGTTTACTTACTACAACTATAGTTACATGTGACAATAACATTTCAACACAAGTTAAAACCTGAAATGATTGGAAAAACACTGGTTGAACATCATTTAGAAACAATTCTAGAGAATTTGTAAAACAAGAGCAATTCATGTGGAATGGAATATGACGTGGAGGTGAACCCGTTTCATATATACTCTCTTGAGCAACATGGCTTTGTGACCGTGTAGATGCAAACGTATACACATAATACTTGGGGATTATATGAACAAATGTGAGGTAGAAGTTGCATGGAGTAGGAGCAAAAATGGCCAAAAGTCCAAGCTCTTGAATAAATAGTGTAACTAATCTTTGTAAAAGCTTAAGATGGTTGGCCATTAGTCATGACTCATTCGTCATTTTTTTTCCATATACACAAGCGACTTAGGTGTGGTTCTAGATGCTTCGACATATATTTTTGGAAAATTATTCGTTCTATTGATTCTACAACATTCAAGTGCTGAACTAACCAATTTTTAAAAAAAATTAATGAGTCAATAAGGTGAAAAGATGGATTTATAAAAGTGAGATAATGATGGATCTGTAATCAATTTGGCAATTAAGATTTAATTTCTGATCAGTTTAGCCAATTGTCTAATATTTTTTTTAGTCATATGAGCTATAAAGTTTTTAGACAAATAAAAATATTACAAAGAAAGAGTACACCTATTACTATTAGCGATCGATGGACTTTTCAAATAAAAGAATATAGACTTTAAGGTGAGTTTTGAAGATCTATTGAGAGGTTGTAATTCAAGTAGTTGATGTCTGTATTTTTAAATAAAAAAATTAAGAATAAAGTCGAAAATCTAATTACTAATAAGCCAATAGAATTGTATTTGTCTATACCCATGAATTATCGTTGTTGCATAATGTGTGTGTATTTTTGTAAGTGAATTTTTTAAAAGCAAAAATCAAACAAATTAACTTATGCTAAATTCTAAACAACCCATATATAGAGTGTTTTAAATTCAGAAAATTTCAAGATTTTAAAGAATATAATTTTTTATGCCATGAACTTTGTCTATTTATGTAGAGTTCAAATCCATGAGGCGAATCGGTTGAAATGGAACTAAAATGAGTGATTTATTGTATTTGACAAGTCTGCTTATGATAAAAATGAGTAAACTTTGTCTAAACCATAAACCCTATTTGTCAAACACGATGTAGTGGTAATGGATGGTGTTTGGCATATTTAAAGCGATTCCCACTAATGTCACGATAATAGTTTTGGGACTTTGTACTTTAAACGTCTGTAATAATGGAATTTGGATTCTCCGGACATTAGTGTCCAGAGCTTAAGAACCAAGAAATCCGAGTCTTTAGTTTAGATGCATAAATTAATCATCTATCGCTTGTAATATTGGACAGTGATTAATATATAAATAAGAACAATATGAGATTTATACTGGCATCTTATGTTTTTGGCACAATATTTTTTAATAATGTTAGCATGAAAATTGACGTTAAACTGCAAGGTGACAAATAATTCATAAAGAGTCTCACTTTGAAAGAGTTTTCTTAGCATATATTTTTTGAAAAATATATGACAAGCATGAGGCTCATGGGGAGTGGACACGAGATGTTATTTGTTGGATTTTAATGGCTTGGCCAGTTAATTGTCAAACTTGGCTGAATATTACCAAGGCAACTACCCTAATTACAATACTGTAAAAAAAATAAAAAAATTAAAAATAAAAATTAATGATAAATTTGTTGAGGCTGGGAAAAGGACTTGAGGGAGACCCAAACTAAAGAAACAAAGATTAGGCAACACAAGTGTTTTCTTTTCCAATTATATCAACAGAGCGTACCTATTGTGCTATTTCCTCGAGCTTAAGATACTGATCGTGGTGCTGATGCGACTCACCTGCGCAGGTGTTATTTTAGCCACGTCGGACTTTAATTGGGTAATTTTTGTATCTAATATAAGAAATGCTATCAACAGTTGCTTACGCACAACGTGGTAGCACAACTCATCATCTAATAATTATTTAAAAGATTTTATGAAATTAGCTCGGTCGAAAGGCTTATCATTCTACTTCAATTCCGACTCAACTTAAATCTCATTCAAAGCATTGAAATGTCAAAGGTCTGGTATCTCACTCATCTAACTTTGGTTTGATGGTAATAAATTTCACTTAGTTGGAGATTGTTTCAAATTTGAATCGGATAAAAGCAGATCCTATTTTTGTAAGGCAAAAAATTCCTTCACAGAAAATCTATTTTTTATCTTTTCTAGATTTATTGGTTCTGTAATGAAATATATATATATATATATATATATATTATGGTGACATAACTCTGTATTTTGGTGAATTTCTGTTTGTACATATCGCATCATATGCTATAGAAAAATATTCCATTATCTCAATCAAAGAACATAGGAAAAGATTCATGGGTAACTTCCCAGATTTGGCCAAGAAGTTAGAAGGAGATATTGGTCTTAGTAGAGTTAATTTACATTTCCAAAATAACTTGAAAACTACTTTTAGAAAGATTTTGCAATGTGTCCGAAACACAATGTGAAACATCACATGTTATTATATAATAAAAAATAAAAAAATTATGTGTTCCTCCAATTTTATAATGATATGCGATGTCCTCTCTGTGCCCTAAACACATTGAAAAATCTCTCCACTACTGTCAAGTTGGTGGGAAACAATTAACCAATAGGAATTGATAAGGTTTCTTTTGGTTCGATCATACAGAGATATACCTTTGCATACCTCTGAAGCGCATTAAACAAAAGAGAAGAAGACAGTGGATGCCAAGTAAGCATATCCAATCATGCCACCATTTTCCTCATCCATCATTTTACTCTCCACACCCTCCATTAATTGATGGACCATTTTTCTTGTAAAACAATATTTGGCTCCAAATCATTGTCTAGTACACATATACTTAAAGTTGCAAAAGAAAAGTTTATATACACATGTCAAATCTAATTTTTTTTTATCAAAATATAACTTCTTTATATAACGAACTAAGTGTTTTCCGTTTTTCCTGAATCATATTACTCTTCACCATCATTAACTAAGCCTTAGCCTCTTCTCTCTTTTCCCTCAAATTTACGTTCCCCTTCAGCATGTACTATCAAAACTATGTGCATGCCCCTTCTCTCCACTAATTAAACTTCTATCTCCACCATCCCCACTACTGCTCTCAAAAGCTTCCAATTTTTCTCTACCACTTCAGTTTCATCTCTATCTCGATGGCTCAAACATCCCCTCCTCCAATTCCTTCAGTGCCTCCAATTCCCAGTCCCATCTCAATAAGAACACTTTGTGATCAAAACCCTAATCATGATCAATTCCAACCCACTCATCATCTCAATTTTATGGTCATCTTGGCAGCAATTTTGTGTGCCCTTGTGTGTGCTCTTGGTATCAATTCCATGTTGCACTGCGTTTTTCAATGCGCAAGTCGTGCCGTCATTGAACCGGTCCAATGGGTAGCTTCACGCCGGCTTAATTCAGGCCTAAAGAAGAAGGAAATGGTGGCTTTGCCTACTTCAACTTACGCTGATTCAGGTACTACTTCTCCATCTTCGTCGTCTTCAGCCTGCGCTATTTGTCTGGCTGATTTTTCTGATGGGGACAAGTTAAGGGTGCTGCCCAAGTGCAACCATCGGTTTCATGTTGCCTGCATTGACAAGTGGTTGCTCTGCCACTCTTCGTGTCCGACTTGCCGGCATAGGCTCAAGTCCAGTGACTCCATGCCCTCTCTTTCTGAGATTGTCACAACCTAAGAGACTCACTACAGAGAAGTCATGAGCATAGTTGAGTGGATATGACTGCAGAAACTCATGAGTTTGTATTAGGGTTCGATATTAGTATCTGGTGTTACTAGTTTCTCTTCCTATGTAACCTATTTTATCAGTTCATTCTTACCCCATGGAGTTGAGATTGGAGTTTTGTAGCATGCAAACTATATTATTAAATGTTCTAGTTTTGCTATTGCCATATTTCATATGTGTGTGTGTGTGTAAACTGTAAAACATGAACTTATTAATTGACTTTAAATAATAAAAACAATGTCAGCTCTCTTTACAGGGTGAATGCCGACAATAATTTTGAAAGACATGAAAATTACAACTCACACTTATCCAAGCTTACTTTTGGGACCTTCAAATCTTTATCCAGATTCCAGCATATATTTTTCCTGTTGTGCAACACAATTAAAAGTTACTGGATTAGATCAATGTTAATTGCACTTTTGTACAAGTGATATTGAGGAGAAAAAAAAATTAAACAGGATCTCGAGTATAGTGGTTATATGATTTTAATCAACTGAGCTTCAAATTATTTGTGAAAGATAAATTATGTTTGAAATACGATGTCAACGATTACTTGGTTTGTTGACACTCAATCTCCATCTTATTAGAAGATGTCCTAAATTCAAATAACATGAACTGACAACAGTTGGTAAATAAAAAAACAATTGATTTTAATATGATTTTATTTTATTAATCGTGAATCTTCCAAATAACTTTAAAGTCATTCCATCTCGTATAATAACCATGTAGCACATGTATGTCTCTTGATGGTGTTAAAATACTATCTAAAACTTGCTGTAATGGAAGCCACCAGCACTAAAATTTCCTCAGCTCTCAAGGACAAAGCCATTGCACTTTAATCCCCATGTGATGGACTCAACGAGGTGAGAGGAATGGTGAAGGAAGAAAAGAAAAAGGCATGTCCCAGTTTCGTTCTGTTAAACTTGCAAGGAAACCTTTCCAGCATTTGGTTTTGGTGGTTGGATTCTGTTAAAAGCTTCCTATGTAGTGATGGTGGTATCACCCTCATCTGATGTGAGAGATTCCGAAAAAAGAAACCGAAAAATGAAAAGTCGTTAATTGTGGAAACTCGAACGACTTGGCAGAAATCTGTGATCTTCATAAAGATTTTGTGTCAACTACATCAAACAAGCACCTACCGAAACGAAGATGATAGAATACTATAACTGATATTTGAAAACCCAAGCCTTGATTTTGGCTGTTTCACAAACTGAAGTCATATAATCAAGGAATCTAATGCTATCGACTTCTTAGTTAGTTCTACATTAATACAATGGACAAGTATTTCAGCTCCTAATTGACAGCAACAGAAGCAACTTCAGTTCTCGTCTTCATCCTCGTTTTCTTCTTCAGAGTCATCATAGAATTCATCATCTTCTTCTTCATATAAAAGCCCTCTGAACTGCTGCTTCCTTATTCGCTTTTGAATTCGGTCCCTTATGGCTGTTCCCTGATAGAAGACCATGACAAGTTTTCAAGTCAAGAAAATGAGATAAATCTTCCCTGATTATGTTCGAATCAGCTCAAGCATACAAACACAAGAGGTATAACAAACTGAGATAAGGGAAAGAGAGCCCACCATTTTATGGAAACCTTCTTCAAACCTCTCAAGAAATCCAGCAACCAGCCGGTCAGCATTCTCCACCCATTCATTACGACGCATTGTGGCAGTTTGTGTTACTATTTGTATCTGCACATTCACATCAGAGTAAAATATCAATCAACTTATAACTACAAAATCCTAAGCAAAAACACAATTACTGCCGCTCTAAGTGAAAACACGTTTACTGCAGCTCTAAGTGCTCTTACTAGTGCATGAAAAATAAGGGCCCAGCAAAACCAAGATTGTCAATATTATCAGGGAACTAAAGTCCGCCGGCAGAGTCTCGTTGGTATTTCTAAGCCTAAAGGTCCTCTAAAATACAGGTTCACTCTAGCTGAGTGCAAACATAAGGAAATAATCAACAAATATGTGAAAACAAAAAATGATGCCAGAAGCAAATAAGATTAGAGATGTCAAAGTCCAATAGTCCGTTAAGAAGATAAAAATATGTTCTAATTGCAAAAGTATGCAGCATAAATTGCAAACAGAGTGAGGCCATAAGTAAAAGTACAGGAAGGTACCCTCGGAGCGCTAGACCAAAAAGGCAATACACGTATCCGATTCTTTTAGGATTTAACAAATGGTTGGTCTCTCTCATGCATTGTTTTCTAAATATATGCAACCCAATCACTTTAGTATATGAAACACCAATGATGCAGTTATGAAAGGAAATTCCAAACTGATAGCAATACAAAAAGTATAGGTTATTGAAGCGTGTTACTACATATATGGTGTAAGTTGTGGTTTTGTAACCATCTAATGCGTACATTATGTAATGGAACGGTATAGGGTACTGAAGCCTGCTGGATTACAATCTCAGATACTCCAGTCAATGATGCTTATGAAAAGGTAAGAAATATTATTAAGCATCATGGAATAAATACCTTCTCTCCTACTTTTTCTTGGTGCTCCTTCACCCTTTCACGCAATCTTTTCAGTCCCATGTTCACTCTCAGTCGCTTTTCCTAATAGTAAGAAATAAGGATGACGGATATCACTTTTCGCACCAGAACAAAAAAGCAAGCCATCACATGAACATGAGATATTCATATAAACAAGAACTCACCCTCACATAACTAACACCTAGATCCTTTCTTGTGTACCCGCGGTCCAAATTACGCATCACATACTGGTTGTAATCTTTAACTATCCTCATTATGAGATCAGACGTAGAGATCCCATCAGTTCGCTTTGTTTCCTTAAACTTACCAACGGACTTAACCTGTGTGGCAGTTTATGTCAATTACAAAATAAAACATGTCATTTATGAAAATCAAGAATGATGAATAACCATATCGACAGAATAACAACTACTACAAAAGTTAACACACTGGAAGCATCCACACCAGTAAACTACCGATAAACAACTGCATAAGTAGCTGAAACAAAGCAAGATGACAGATAAGACTAGGAATTAGAAGAAGAAGATATAAATAAATAGCAAAAACCTAACAGCAAGAGAATTAGAAGCAAACAGGGCATATAAGACAGTATGTGTTTATTCCCATCGCCACCCAGAATTTAATCTACTCGACATTAAGTGGTTATATCACGACAGTCTACAGAGAACAAAAAAACCTTGACAGATACAAAAAGGAAAAAGAGAAGGCCTAACAATGTTCTTTCATAGGAGATAAACATGTTATCAATAGAACTTACAAATTCATAGACATCCTTTCCAGAGCCACTTGCATCAGCATAGCTACAAATTTAGGACAAAGAAGAAGCATCAGATTGATGATACAGAAATTTTGCAAATCGTAATTAATTTGGGGTTGGTTAACTTTACGGAAGAGAGTCATGTGCCACAAAGTCAATCTTGTGCTTGTCAAGAAATTCTTGCGAGAGCACCCATGGTGCGTCGGGGATAACCTCATCCACCCATCTGTAGCATATATATTACAACACCATGCTTCAGGAACAACAATTGAGAAATATAAGTAGGTAACTGAGAGTGACGATGCAAAGTATGGTTTTCAACAATACGAATTTACATTTTCGGTTAGATGCAAAGCAATCATAAAAAGTTTTTAACAGCAATAAGCAGAAGATTAACAAGTACTTTCCATCCGACCCTTCGCTGTGTTTAGCTTAACCTAACAAAGTGAAAAACTTTAGGCAAATTGATAAACTAACCTGCAATGGCGGAGCGATTCATAGCGCTCCTTCTCAGTCATAACAGTTTTTCCCTTATAATTGTGGGTGATTTCATCACTACAGCAGCCAACAAGCAGGTACGTGTTCGGAAACCTAGATTTTAGACATAAACGAAACAATCCAAACCCAAATCACACTTCATTCAACTTATCAAATTTAGAAATTTACAACTAACAGTAACAAAGAACAAAGAAAGGAACTTTTTGGCCTCGAATTCGAATTCCAAGGCAGACAAAAGCAAAGAGAGAATTAATTAAAAAAATGTTACTTAACCAATCTTCAAGACAGTAAACATCCAGTTAAACCCACAAACAATTACAAGTCTTGGCAGGAAAATTGCTTGAGATCCAAGAAAAAGCATGTAATTTCACTGAAAAAATGAAAACCCAGTTCAATTCTGGAGAGAGAGAGTTACAGCTTCTTGGCTTGCTCGAGAGAACGGGCATGGCCGAAGTGAAAGAGATCATAAATGCCGTCTGC
>JAOTRO020225116.1:0-16673 GCA_028566515.2 Pyracantha coccinea
TTTACACTACACCATCATATTGTTTGAATGTTGCCTCTTCACATCATGGATCCGATAAGCTTCAACCATATTGAAGCTAAGCATCGTATTGTTATAAAATATAGAATTCATGGCATAACATATCTTCAGCCATGTGCTAGTGTAAAAAATAAATCAAAATATATCATAGATAAACATATGTGTTCAAAATATGAACAAAAAAAAAAAAAAACGCTTGTTCTGTCCCGTTCCACACATAAACATTGTACCAAACAACAGACAGAACAAGGGTAAGTTAGTCATTTAATCTTTTGGTTCCGTTCCATCAAGTGCATACCAAACGCAGAATGGAACAATTGTCCCGTTCTGTCCTACGCGTACCAAACATAACACGGAACCCCTGTTTCGTCCCGTTCCGTTCCGTCTACGTATCAAACGGTACCTTAGAGACCCGACGTCCTCCCGGGACACCCGTACCAACGACAGTGGCTCTGATACCATTATGTCACATCCAAAACTCGACTTCGCCGTAGCACGGTATTGTCCGCTTTGGGCTTACTATCGCTCAAACTCGCTTAACTTCGGAGTTCCAACGGAATCCGAAGCCAGTGAGTTCCCAAAAGGTCTCGTGCTATATGGAGGTGTGCATGTACATATAAGGCACATCACCCCCTATCCGTTAGTCGGTGTGGGATGTTACAGTTATACCTTCCAAAAGTCCAAAAGTGGACGGGAAATGGCCCGAAAATGGCTCGAAAATCTCTGCCAAAACTTTGCTCCTCGAACCCTTGTACTTCCGAAGTTGTTTCTTCTTTAAACTTGTCCTAGGAGCCTCGGGGAGTTGTAAGGAAGCTTCCCCGCATCCTAAAATCTTGTAATTCGGTCGGGATCACGACGATACCAACTTGACCAAGTCGGAGCTTCCGAGTTGCTCTGCGTTAACCACTCAAAACTCAACCAACGCGTGATCTGAGGGTATGGTTAAGTTCGTGGTGACGAGAGGAGTGTGATGGTGTGGTTCTTGAGCTCGATCTCCAAGGTTTTGACATTGGTCTTCCTTGTTGCAGAGAAAGAGAGCTTCGGTGAGGGAGTGATAGAAGAGAGAGAGACTTTTTTGATTGGGCAGAAAGAGGGAGGAAAGCTGATTGGGTGAGAGGTGTGAGGGACATATTTGATTAGTGGTAAGGTGTAAGGCATGGGTCCGGGTTTTAAAGAAGTAAAATGATAGGCTTTTACAGATTTCCTACCGTAAAAGCAAACCAGAAAATCTATCCGAAATAGTGTTTCTAGCACTGGCAAAATTAACACACGCTCGTAACAAGTACAAATTAATTACGATACCGAGAATACTAATTCAAGAGCGAATAAATACGTCCACGTCACTTGCCAACAAGGCATAAATGTCAATTCACATACTCGGAGAGAAATTACATAGTAAATTAGGGACGGTCGTCACATAAAATAATAATTTTTATTATTATTTTATAATAAAAATTAATAATATTTTAATAAAATGGACTAGGCTATTTTGTTTTAGGGTTGAAGATGCATTTGGTCAATTACTATTCATTTCAGTAAATTACTATTCATTTGGGTGGATTAAATAGACATTAGGCTAGCTCATTTTTTAGGAGTGGAGTTGCTCTTAAGGCGAAGGTTTTTTTTAGTTACTATTACACCACACCGACACGTAGTTTGATCAATTATTTTATATTGTAATATTTGAATTTATTTATACTAATACTATACTTTATATTCATGGTATGTTAAACATGTTATCCACTAATATTATAACATGTAAATTAATAATATCTCTTAATTGTGTGACTGTCAAACTAAAAAACTTTCTCAATCTAAAGTTTGTTTAGCTGTTGTAGAACCTAGTTGGGAACTTGTTTAATGACTAATTCTAGAACCAACTAGCTAGTCTGGGATAAATCCCAATCTTTATATTATTATTTTTTAATTTACAAAAAATCACATTTACATACTATTTTTAGTTTTGAGAGATGTAAATGTTCGTGGAACTGATGTGTGTGACAATGAACTCACTTCCTCGGTCGCAGCTATTCTTAAAGACAACATAATTTGGGTTGCTTCCAACCCAATTTTACCAATCACAGCTGCTACTGGTAGTAGTAATACCATATATACTCCTACTCTGGGAGAAATCTTCGGAATACCGTCAGAATACATTAACTGTTTCTAATACAATTAGTTATAATTTTTCTTTTTACATTTTCCATCAATTGTATTATTACACATAACTTATCAGGCGGCCGTGCACCGGACAAACTAAAAGATCTCTCCTACTCTACTATATATATCTGATTGGTTATTATTTACCGGTAGTCGGCCATTTCTCAAACAACACGTCCAAAGACGACGACGTTGTTTTGTTTTGCATAAATGGATACTTTGTTTTTGTAATATATTGTAGGCTTTTGGCTTGTTTGTGAGTTATGGAAGCCAGCTAAGCAAGGTTGATGCATATATCCTCTTGCAAAAAAAGTGATTTAACTTTTAGTTAATTTTAACGTTTTCTTAAGGGTAAATCTTTGTTGGGTTTGTTTTTAGTAGCTACAGTATTGTCTATTTTTTATTTTAATTTAATTAGGCCTCAACGTGTTACATCAAAACCAAATTATTGAGAATAAGTGGATCTTACGCATAGCATTATCTTTATTTTGAGATCCTCTACTTTGTGAACCAGACAGATTCGATGGCTAGCAAAGAGGGAGCCTCTACTTTGTCATCTTATTTTGAGAGGCCAAGATTCGATCTACTTGTGTAAATCACAAACATACTGCATTCGTTTCTTCAGCTAGTCACTGATTAAATCGAATATTAATATTTTTATAGTATTGTTAATTGTTGGGACTACATTACGCAAGGTGTTAGGTTTTGTTAGCAACAGTCGCCCATATACCAATAGCAATCGTCTCAAAAATGTGTGGGTCGAAGTCCAATTAATTAGCTAGCATTGAACAAACTTTTATGTGAAATTAATTAAAACGATGGACTATATAAATAGCAATACCATATTCCTTTCAAAATATACAAAGATACTTTCAAAGTTTCCCACCCCTTTTTGTGGGTAGTATTGTGAGATCCCACATCGCCTAGAGGAGTGATCATTATATGTATATTCTCATCCCTACCTAGCACAAGGCTTTTTGGGAGCTCATTGGCTTCGGGTTCTATCTGAACTCAAAAGTTAAGCGAGTAACGCGCGAGAGCACTTCCATGATAAGTGATTCACTGGGAAGTTCTCGTGTGAGTTTCTAGAAACAAAACCGTGAGGGCGTAGTCGGGACCCAAAGTCGACAATATCGTGCTACGGTGATGGAGCGGGCCCGGGATGTGGTGGACCCCGGGCCGGGACGTGACAGGTATAAAGAATGTAGAGAGATTTATTTGGTCTTCTCTGTACTACTAAAGGAAAGAAGAGATGGTTTATGGCGTGTATGGGGTATCCTAAGCTTTAGATGGCACCATTTGTAAATGAACTTTTCCATGTTTGCCATCACCAAAAGTGGATACAACAAAAGATTGAAATTGGCAATCAATCTGTGGCATCCATTTTGAAGCGCTTAAAATCCACAAAATTATATTTTTAATTCATTTTTTCCTTATACAAGCGATATTAAGAAGACGATTTGAACACAATACATTGAGTATAAAGGTAAATACTATTAATCAGTTCAGGTATAACTTATTTTACATTGCAGATTGGTTAATTAAACTAGTTGGCTAAGATAGTGTGATTTTTTCTTGTACCGAATTCAAATCTTCCCCAGAAATGACTTTTAGATAATAGATGAAGGTACCTACATAGATGGCAAGGAAGATTGGCCCCTCGTGAGAGAATCATATACATGGTGGTGGAACAAGATGGACAGTAATATCACATACAGATTTCTTTAAATTAGGTACAATACCCTAGTGGGTGGGGAATACATTCAGAAAAAAGCAAGTGCTCTTTTCTTAAACTAGGGTTTTATAGAGAGATGGAAGAGAGGGAGTGGGGTAGATGACACAATGTAGGGTTAGGGAGTCTTCTCTACCAGTTCATAATTGTCCTTTTTTTGAGATATAGAACCGAGAACATAATCAAATGCATGTGGCTTTTGGTATAAATTGTTCAAAAAACAGTGGCCATGCACTTGAACAAACCAAGCCAACTCAGTCAAGTGGTAAAAAAAGAACAATAATTTCTTACTGATTTGGGAAGAGAGAGCTTCTTTTAGTAGTGCTGCATGTCTTGATTAGGGTTTGTGGTCAACGATCTCTTTAAACTCATTTGTTTGACTCCCTTTTTGGCTCCAAAGAGGACCATGACCTTGATGGGAAGCTCTCCTTCATTTGTTAATTCGACATGATTCTGCTAATCAGGGAAGGTAGAGTAAATGGTGGGAAAGGGTTTGGAGAGAGGTGATTAAAAACTTATAGTTGCGTTAGGGATATTCGTTTATGTGCGTTTGTCAACCATTGATGAAAGTGACTGGATTATAGGTGAAAAATAGTAGAAATGAAGTGATTAAAATTTCAAATTGTATTAAGTTTACAGTCGTACATTCATGTGTAATTGTCAGCCATTGATAAAAGTGAGTTCGGCAATTTCAGATCAACAAACATGAACCGGGTATGGAGCCAAAGAAAGATATATAATATAGGATGACCTAACTACATGGAACATAGATACCATACCTCTGTGTCTAAGGTGCAAGCAAGTGGTTGTGTGATCTTAATTCATCAGTGAAGCTTATTGTAGCGTACTGGTCTGCATGTTCCAATCACGAGGGAGATAAGTGCGCGCCTGTCAGTGGACATGAAGGGGCCACGGACGACAGGTCGTATTAGCATCCCTACTTGATACAAACACTTCCATTTATAATTCATCATTGCCATGCAATATATTTCCTTTATCTTTTCATTAGAGAAATTCAAGAGCCATGCATTGCATATTAACGGTTAGAACGATGAATTCAAGCACATAACTTCGACTGCAGAGTTATAATTGTTTGAGATCTACTTCTTTATTAGCTATAAATAGAATGTATTTTTACTTATCATCGTTAAGTGGTCATAATGCGGAGCCTACTATCTTAATTATTATTAAGATATGATTTAAGTAAAAACTGAGTATTCATAAGTGCTTTAGAGTACTCGTAGGGATAAAGTGTAAACAATGGTAGTGCTATGCTTGAAGTGATAATGTGCCATAGTTAAGCTTTCTTTCGTAACGTACTATTATGAAAAAATAACCTATAACTTAGAGAGATTAATGTACTAGTCTAACGATGTTGAGGATAAATTTTGTAGTGTGTCCATCAAAGTATCATAATACAAGTGGTCAGATACTTAAAAAAAAATCAATCACTTATATTATAATACGTGATGTATTGAACTGTGTTATCAACACACTAGAAAAGAAATCTCTTGATGTTTAGTTAATTGCTTTGTCAAGTAAACACCTTTATTAGGTGCTATTGCAATCTTAATAATCTTTTATGTTTGAACGCAAATGATAACCATTGGATCAGCCTTACTGGAGAATCTCAAGATTGATAATCATGAAGGCAACAGGCATTTAGTCCAAAGAAACATTTGAACATCAAGTCAACGTGCAATCCGGGGGTCCACATTGCACGTGCAGCCATGAACATCGTGTAAGATATGCTGTAGCAGTGGTCATTCTGGTGCAGTGCAGGCACAGGTAAACCAATGTTTGGTAACCCGACCAGGACCGTTGATTCTTCATCAGTTGGCATTATCTCAGCAGATAAGCGGACCCATAAATATTGCATATGTTTTTATTTTTAGTAGAGAGAAAAAGAAAAAGCAGCTTTTGCTTTTAAAAGTTGGTGCTTTTGATTGTTTATTTGGAGGGATGTCTGTTGAATGAGGAGAGCCCAGCGTGGTAAGTATCAACCGATCTCATCTATGATCTTTGCACAATCAAACTTTGTGAGGAGTGAGATTTTCTTGTTAGAAGAATTTACATTTCTAATTTATTGACGGAAGTTTTATATGCATCCGTTAATATCAGTCGACATGTGTGAGCAACCGATTTTAATATTACGAATAATTTGATAACTGTTTGATTAACAGTTCACATTTTCATGATGGAGTTTGGCATCATAAAAACCTATTAAATATGTTTTTATTGAATTTTTATTTGTTTGGATTCAAGTATTGTCACACATAACGTACAAATTTGATCGTTTATTGATAAAAACTAAAAAGCCAAAATTTGATTTGATTTTAGTCTTTTTCACAATAAACAATTTAGTTTCATTTTGGTAAAATTGAAAACTAAAAAAACTAAAAATAATCAGTTGAAAAATGATATCCATTAAATGTAGAAGTTTGGAATTTCTTCGCCACACGCTCGAATTTCTTTTAGCATAATTCATTAAAAAAATATGAGATCGAATTTGAGAATCAATAAATGGCCAACTTAATGAAATGTTTGATTCCCAGGAAGCCACTTTGGAAGCTCAGCAGATCATCAGAGCCAAGTGCTATACAGATTTTCCCTCTCTCTCTTTCTCTCTCTCTCTCTCTCGCTCTCTCTCTCTCTCGCTCTCCCTTCCTCTCTCAAAGCTGACCATAGTGAGTGTTATTTTTTGATTAAGGTGTCTTAACTATAACTTTTACAGTGCTTAACAGGTAATAATTCACTTGCTTTACATATTATAATCAAGGAATAACTAATAAATATATAAAAATGCATGTAGCTTTTCTTTAACCCAATACATGGTTGAAGGAATTTTCTTTTGCAATTATCTAGTGAATGAGTTGCTTTTACATTTTATATACTCCTTCTCTCACTTCCCTCTCTCTCTCCCCTTTACTTTTCCTTACCGAGCCAGTGGCAGCAGGCCAGGCATGCTTCTTCTCCTTTTAAGTGCTTTTTCAAGCCAAACAAAACGCTGCTTCTTTCTTGGCTCTTGGGCCTGTCAGTATACTCTGAGTAAGTGAGTGAGTGCAATTCTCTGGTTTTTCCTCTGAGACAAAATCATCATACACCTTGCAAACAAAACAAAAGCTTGAAACTTTCAAGTTTTTTGGATAGAAAGCTAAAAAACCAACTTCGAGCTTTTGGTTTTGTGCAAGTTTTCACACTGCTTTTTCCAGCTCCATTTTTGCTTCTTCCTATTGGGTTTTGGCTGTTGTTGGAGATTCAAATCAATGGAAATTAGGACGGAAGGTAAAGCTTTGTGCTTTGTGGCGTTTTTCTGCTTTTGGACTTCTGCAACTGGTTTGCTTTCTCCAAAGGGTGTTAACTATGAAGGTAACCAAAGACATAACGATATTTTAAACTACTTTAGTCTGTGGTGTCATAGTTTTAATTATGTTTGCTTAGCCATATTGAGA
The DNA here is from genome assembly GCA_028566515.2 of Pyracantha coccinea. NCBI lineage: Eukaryota > Viridiplantae > Streptophyta > Magnoliopsida > Rosales > Rosaceae > Pyracantha > Pyracantha coccinea. Next base: position 7,363 of record JAOTRO020225116.1, read on the forward strand.
AACCATGACAGAGTAGTCTCTTATTATTTTCAAACAATTTTTTGCAGTGCAAGCGTTGGTGAGCATTAGAGAAGCTCTCAAGGATCCTCGCGGCGTTCTTCGAAATTGGGATGGAACTTCTGTTGATCCCTGCATCTGGAACATGGTTACTTGTTCTCCTGATGGCTTAGTCATTGGCCTGTAAGTAGTATTGCTCAAAAACACCAAAAATACTAACTGAATAGGGAAATTTGAAAAATGCACCATGCAATATTTTTTTTTAATAAAAAAAGAATAAAAATTTAAGCTGTAGAAACTGTTTTTTGTGCAGGGGAACTCCAAGCCAGAATTTATCAGGCACTTTGTCACCAAGCATTGGAAACTTGACAAATCTCCAGCTTGTGTGAGTATTGAGTGACCAATAATTATTGAAGTAATACAAAATGGTAATCATGTTTTACTAATTAAATGAGGTGTTTTGCAGTACATTTCAGGATAATCATATAACAGGATCGATCCCCGCCGAGCTCGGGAGGCTCCAAAAGCTTAAAACACTTGATCTCTCCAGCAACTTGTTCAATGGAGAGATTCCCAGCACTCTATCACACCTGAAAAGCCTACAATACCTGTGAGTTGACCTCAGAATTTCTTATTTCTCCAAAATTCAAATTATTGTCACGAAATGGTTATCAAACGTGTCTCAAAAAACGAAGCATTAGTCACATAGTTTGGAATTTGTGTTGCAAGCAGGCGGCTAAACAATAACACTCTCTCTGGGGCAATTCCTTCATCATTTGCTAATATGACCCAGCTGGCATTTCTGTAATTCTCTCCCAACTTTATACTTTTGATATTTTCTATTAATCCTGTTGAAATATGATCTGAATAAGGTTTCTTTGGATTTGCTGTAATCGTTTAGGGATATGTCTTATAATAATTTGAGTGGTCCGGTCCCAAGGTTTCCTGCTAAAACATTCAAGTGAGTTATTTCAATGTTGCTTTTTTTCCTCCTTCCAAGTTTTTGGTTTTTGAAAAGTTGAAAACATAAGATATAGAGCTAAAACTCATGTAATTAGTTTCTGAATTGACAGCGTCGTGGGAAACCCTCTGATATGTGCCACCGGAAAGGCGCAAGACTGCTCCGGCACGACACGACCGCCGCTATCTTTGCCCTCGAATAATTCAACAAGTAATCATACTTACTGCTTGTTTCTGTCAGTTTAGGGTACTTGTATGTTTCCGTTAGTTGGCGTTTTAGTTTTTGGATGTGAATTGGTTTATCATGAACATTTCCTCAGAAGTTCTTAGCTGTTATTTAATACTAATTTTTTGTATGGGGTGCATTCAACAATTTGTGAGGTGCCAATATTAATGTTTTTGAATTTCAAAATCTGCTTTGTTCATGTTGTTCTCCTGCAAATTATTATCTTCATGATTCAACAACTTCGTGCAAATGACTTTTTTGACCAAATAAAATAAAATATTTGAATTTCAAAATCTACTTTTTTCATGTTCTTCTCTTATCTTCGTGATTCAAAAACTTTCTGTAGAAGCCATAATTTGTTTTTCTTAACGTGTCTAGATTCTCAAGCCGCCGGGAGACCTAGGAGCCACAAAATCGCCTTAGCGTTTGCCTCGAGCCTTGGCTGCATCTGCCTTCTAATTCTTGGTTTTGGTTTCCTTCTTTGGTGGAGGCAGAAACACAACAAGCAAATATTCTTAGATGTTACCGGTTAGTATATAAAGGCAACTGATTTAATCAGATAAAGTGAAACAAGCTGTCTTTACTGACACGAATTATAAATTTCAGAACAACATCACGAAGAAGTTTGCCTTGGAAACTTGAGGTCGTTTCACTTCAGAGAACTTCAAGCAGCAACACACAACTTCAGCAGCAAAAACTTGGTTGGTAAGGGTGGTTTCGGGAATGTCTACAAAGGATATCTCCGAGATGGTACAGTAATAGCAGTCAAAAGGCTCAAGGACACGAATGCCATAGGTGGGGAAATCCAATTTCAGACCGAACTTGAGATGATCAGCCTCGCCGTGCACAGGAACCTCCTCCGGCTTTATGGTTTTTGCATGACAGCCAAAGAGAGGCTTTTGGTTTATCCTTACATGTCTAACGGAAGTGTTGCTTCGCGTCTCAAAGGTAACAAACCTTTCCTCCATTCTGAAATTATTACGCTGTCATACCTGATTGAGTTTAAATTAAGATCAACATTCATAATTTACTTCCAACATCACAGCCAAGCCACCCCTGGATTGGAGTACAAGGAAAAGGATTGCATTGGGTGCTGGAAGGGGACTATTGTACTTGCATGAGCAGTGTGACCCCAAGATCATTCACCGCGATGTGAAGGCTGCGAATATTCTGCTAGATGATTACTTTGAGGCTGTTGTTGGAGATTTTGGGTTGGCAAAGCTGTTGGATCACCATGATTCACACATTACAACAGCTGTGAGGGGCACTGTAGGGCACATTGCCCCGGAGTACCTCTCAACAGGCCAGTCCTCTGAGAAGACTGATGTTTTCGGGTTTGGTATCCTTATACTTGAACTAATATCTGGTCAAAGAGCTCTTGAGTTTGGGAAAGCAGCAAACCAGAAAGGAGCCATACTTGATTGGGTGAGCAAAGCAGAGATGTTTTCATTGCATTTTTTTAACCAAATCAAATTCTTGCATTTGTTAACTAACTCAAGAATTTTTACTCCAGGTGAAGAAAATCCAGCAGGAAAAGAAGTTTGATGTGCTAGTTGACAAGGAACTGAAAAATGACTATGATGCAATCGAGCTCGAAGAAATGATTCAAGTAGCTCTCTTGTGCACTCAAAATCTTCCAAACCAGAGACCGAAGATGTCTGAGGTGGTTCGAATGCTCGAAGGAGATGGGCTCGCGGAGAAATGGGAGGCTTCTCAGAGAGCTGAATCGAATAGGTGCAGAGCCAATGAGTTTTCCTCCTCCGAACGGTACTCGGATCTTACCGATGACTCTTCCTTGCTTGCACAAGCAATGGAGCTGTCTGGACCAAGATAATACTACTCTCTAAGTATTTAGAGGAACTGTCAAGTTGATAGTAAAGAATGAAGAATATGAGTCAGAGTTGAGGTTTGTTTGTATATAGCATCATAATGTTTTGTCATGTTGAACCTCCAAAGAGTTGTGTTAACTTGGAGAGAAACTCTTGTGTAATCAGAGACACTTTGACAAGCATCTATTGGACGGGTGATGTCAACAAGACTGCCTTGATTGCAGGAGAGAATCTCTCGTTAATTTCGACATGTACATAAATCTAATATGAAAAACTGACATGTAGATTGACCGAGTGTTATATACCTTGTTTTCGACTCGTCTCGAGTGAAATGGATTTAAAGAGAACTTCCCATGAGGATTAATGTCCTTGGGATTGAACCTTGATTGTTTTTCTTGATTTCTTGAGATTGTAAGAATGCTGTTGCGTGTTCTGTTTTCTTGGATCTCTTATTGTGTTTCCATATTCATCGTTGAAAAGACCAAAGAGGCCTTTACCACATCAACGAAATTAACGACTCTCTCAACCTAGTGGACGGAATGGGATTATCCCCACGGAGGGTGATTACAGGGGTGGGAATAGACACGCTGTAGGGAGTAATAACTACAGCACAGGGAGCGTAGCTAAACATAAGCCAACTACTTTCTGACACACTGAAAATCTCTTCAAATCGAGATCGAGTTTTCAACGCATATTAAATGCAAACTATTTCATTATTCTTTTTGTTTATATTATATGATTGAACGGGACCATGTAAACAATTGCTAACAAACTGTCACCTCTTACAACAAAACCCAATTGAAAGGCAAAGGCTCTCTCAAACAAACAATCAGACTCCAACCTAATCTTGGATGAAGATAACTTCTGCTTCCGGAGATGCCCGTTTAAACCTCGCCAACTCAATCAACATATTCAACTGTCCTTCCAAAACATACGTGCAAGGCGTAACGCTCATCATCTCAAGCATGGGTGATTTCTTCAACAGAAATTTCATGAATTCCATCTCGTGTGGCACTCCGGACATATCTGTCATCGTCACAACTTTAAGCCGTCGGAAGGGCATTGTTTCTCCCAGAAATCCAAGTCGGACGCTTCTATTGCTGCTAAGGTATTTGAAGATCCCTATGGTGGCAGTAATCACAATTAACAGAAATGTAAAACTAAACAATAGAATGTCTAACAAAAGAAGAAAGAGGGTAACCCTTCATCATGTTCACAATAACTTACCGAGATTTGAAGTTCCTTTAAGTTGGGAGCGCTCGTAATCAAGCGAAGAACAACTAGTATCTCTTTCATATCTTCGAAACTTACTTGATATAATTCGATAATCTTTAAACGGTTGTAAGTAATCGGAAGAATTCCTAGGTCATTACCGATACTCAAATACTTGACACACAGAAAATAAACAAAAGAATGTATCAATGTCAGAAACATATATGCGCTACTGCTACTCGAGATTAAAAGAAAGGAAGAATTAAAAAGACGGAAGCAGCTGATAATGTTACCTTTGTAAAGTAGATATGCCCAACAAGCCTCTCAAGAAGTGGAACGCCACCAAGAAACTTGACAAAATTGCAATTTGAACTTTGCTCAAAGTGCTCAGCAATGTCGTCAGTCATATACATGGCAACAGATATAATAACCAAAAGCGGAGTATTTTCAAGACAGATATCCTTAAATTCGCCTTCAAGACACAAGTATCTGAGATTTGGAGCGCGGATGTTTAGAGCCAAGCTATCAAAGTATGACAAAGCCAGACTCTCAAGTAGCGGGCAACTGGAAATAAGACTTTCAATTGCATCAGGAGCAACCAAAACCTGATGAAGATTGAGGCTCTTCAAACACAAAAATCCTTTAAAAGCAGGAGGCAGATCCAACTCGCAGCGAAATAGCTCCAAACAGGTCAAATTTTTACAATTAAAAAGGCACGAAGGCACCCTAAACCACTCACCTTCCCCCAACTCAAGAACCAGTTCTTTGATATCATTCCTCGAAAGGAAAAGTATCCATTGATCTATATCCGGGCAGCTCTGCAAGTATGAAGTCTTAAGCTGGAACTTGTGAATGGGTCCTTGGTGAAGAAAGAGTGCCCGAGTAATAAAATCTATGAGGCTTTTTTCAACAAGAGCTCGGTCATTTGAGAGAGTGACACATTTTTCGTCGAATGAAAGATGAGTGATAGTAGTCCATTTGTATCTCCATTTCGTTGATAAACAGCTAGTTCTTACAGCATCTCTTATTGGCAGACGCGTGAGAATGCTCTCTATAATCGCCTGAGGCAAATTGCTTATCGAATCACAAGCCGAAAAATCGCCCATTTGTTCTGTATTCGAACTCAATCGACTACCAAGCAATGTAACAAAACCAATCAGCAGCTGAAGGGCTTCACAGAAACTGAAATTCCACAATACAATTACACTCATCAAACTCCAGAACCCCACAAGAAGATAAAAAATTGATCAAAACCCTTGAATTTCCAGCACGTGTTCGATTTGCTTATGAAGAACAAAACAGGAAAAAGTAAAGAAAATTCCAATTTTCAAATTTACAGAATTTCACCATTAGAGTGAATTTAATCATTATTCATAAAGCAAATCGACAAAGAACATTACTTTCTGTGGCTTTTTTTTTTCCCTTGTCGATTTTCATCAAACCAAACAAAACCCATCAATCAAAATTCTCAAAAATCCAAACAAACCCAATTGAATAACGGATCAGATCTTTGGAACAGAAAAATAATGAAAGCAATTCATTCACACAAGAAAATACATAAATATAAAGAAAAGGAGACTTGTCAGCTACCTGTGGGCTGTGGAGAAGGATACGAAGGAGAGTTGAGGTTCGGCGTTGCGGTTTGGAATCTATCTCTGTGGATGTGGGCATCATTCAGTTTAGACGTTCGAGCCCGCCTCATCTCTCATTTCCGACTTCCTTTCCCCTCGGCGTGGCTACTTGGCAGTTGCTGTTCAAGCTTTGTTTGGTTTTTCTTGTCCTTTTTATTTTTTTTATTTATCATTTTGGGTTTTAGAAGTCAGCATCTGGGTAAAAATAAAAAGTTCCGAGTTCTCAAAAAATAAAAAAAGTGCGTAAAAATCATCGCTCTAAAATATGCATCCAAATTGAAGGGCTTTTGGCTTCATGTTCACCCAAATAAAATTAGAATCAATGTTGCTTTGTCTAGATAAATGTTGGACTTGAAAGTGAAGTTGCTTGAGGCCACGTTTGAAATTTGATACCTTACAAATGATCAGTGGCTTTTGCCATACTCTTCAGTCTGGTTCCTCATAATGTGTGATTAGACGTGCGAACTTCACGTGTGTTATTTATAAAACAAAACAAAAAAATTTGACGAAAGTGATTATATGAACAACATTTGAGTACAACGTGAGGGATAACATATTTCGAGTTTTAATGCGGGAAACCAAATGAAAATTTACTTATGCATCATGAATCATTTGCGATAAAAACGTTAAAAAGTTTTCCAAAATGTTAAGTGGACCTATTTTATATAAATACTAAAAACAAAATTGCACACAATATTTTATTTTGAAATGCCAACAACAATTCCTAAAACAAAAGACTTCACAAGTCCAAATTGTAATCGAATTTGAAAGCTAAAAAGGATTTATTTATGAGTAAAGACCACTTCGAGCTGGCAAGTAATTGTAAATAATGCAATATTAGATTACAGTGAAATTTTCTCTAATTTCATATCTGCTTTGGATACGTTAAAACTAGCAAATTTCAAAATAGCCCCGCAAAATTTCAAAATTGCAAAGGGCACCCTTCTCTACAGACTCTCAGAGATGAGAACTGGAAAGCTTATGCTTTTGCTTCCACCAGCATCTCTATATGTTAAAAGTCTCTCCCGACCAGAAGGGTAGAACTGCAACAAACTTAGTTGGACCCAAAGAGGAGCAAATAAAAGTGATAGCCGATGAGTCTGATAAAATTTTGAAATAACATCAGTTTCTAGTTAGGATACCCTTGTATATGATCACTCCTACAACTCCAACAGCCAGCGTTATTGCAAGAGGAACCGTCAAGGGTTCGGGTTGAGCTACGATGTTCTTCCTGCTGTTAGTTTTTACTGGACGAGGTCTTTCCCCATTGCTGTCCCGGAGAAGATTGCTGAGATTGTCCAACTGATGCATGATTTGACGTTGTCCCCTCGCAATGCTTGACATCTGATAGAATGAGGAGGAAAGATGAGAAGGGAATGAACTAGTCAAGAAGGCATAAATATGACCATATGCTTCGCTACTACTTAAACGCGTGTCATTATTTGTTAATCCTCACTTTCATTAACTGCCTGAATTTCGGTAGGAGGTATATGAGTACGAAAGTACCTCTTCCATTACTGAAGACTCCTTAGTCAGCTGTGAGAAAGAGGAGGAATTAGGCATTATCGCCCCAGTTAACGAACCATTGCCTAAGCCAGAAATGAAATAAGACGTGGGAGCAGAGCCATTGCAGTTTTCAGCTTGAAGAGCCATGTTTTGTTGGCTAGGAGAGTTCTTCACGGTCAGCTTGGAATTCAGCTCTTCGATTCGATTTGTAAACTCATCCATTCTATCATTCAGCAAAGACATTTGCTCTGATAGCTGACTCACTACTCCCTGCAATAGCAATGAGAAAGAAAAAGCAACAGTGATGAGTGATTATATTAACTTGCCGGGGCTCCAAATGCCTAAAGCAGATAAGAAGCGTTACTCTACCTGGCTTGCTAGCGTTGTTGATGACTCTGTGTTTCTCTCATCAAACCTTTGACTGCTGGAAGAATATCCGGTAAGCTTAGATGTAATTTTGTCCCGTTGGATTGTATATGACTGTGACATACCACTGTCCAAAATAAATTCAGGCTTAATTCAGTTTAAGGAAACCAGTGACCTTCGAATTGAAAATAAATAAAAAAGAAGATTTTGTGCTTAATGATGTCTTCTGAACAGTTACTATGTCAGTTGAAAACACTGCTAGCTGACTATGACAAAATAGAGACTCAAGTCTCGTATGGTAGATCTCAAACGCAGGAACCAGCCAGATTTGGTTTTCTATACCCTCACTAAAATGCATTGCACACATCAAAATTCCAATTTACACAGAACTAAACTAGATGTGAATTACAAAGATCAAACCTCTTGAGATTCTTATTTCTCATGGCAACTCTATCTGCAGTGGCTCTGGAAAGTGCTTCTTTGGGGCTTGAAACAAGATCCTCATCTAGGCTAAGCCTCGTCTTCAAATCATCTGGCAAAGCCTGCGATATAATCAGATCAGGAATACAGACGAAAGATAAGGCACCATACACTTTGGAGCTTTATCATAGCCGGATACTCGGTGCATAGAGGATAAGATGTAGTTATCATACCATGACCTCATTTACAAGCTTTTCCAGTTGAATCTGTTCAATGTACGTACGAGGAATGTATGAACCTTCCAAGCCAAGCTGCTCAGCAACACATCTTACAACTACCCGATCTTTTCCTTGAACCTTTTTGTCAAAAAGCAGAAAAATTAGATAAATATGAGTTACAAAATAACTACAAATGAGGGTGGGTTTAAAAAATACAAAAGATGAACAATAAGGTTTCCATTCAATGGACATGGTTGGAAATGTACAAAAAGAGGAACAATAAGGTTGCCACCTAATCAACCCATAACCATTCATTCCTTCAGGCAATCAAGAAAAGAGAATAAGATTAGCAAGTGTCCATATCGAAGCACATACACAAGACATGAAGCATCTAAGCATTAATAGGTTAAACTTCAGTAAACAGAAAATAGCAGTACCTGAATATATCGACGATTCAGTTGCTCTAGCCAATCAATTTTTACACATACTCCATCGTTGGAGAATACATGGCTGCTTCTTTTAAGGATAGTTGCAATGGTGTAGCCCAAGGCCATTAGTCCACCAAGAAGACGCACACTGACCTCAAAAGTTATTCTCGGTGATATAACAAATGGGTTATCTGTCACCCATTCCTGAAATATTGTCTGATTATGTAAGCCCATGCAAAGACATTTACTAAGGCCACAATTCACAAGTGCTTGGGACTCTTTTGACAATTTAGCTAATTCAATTTTAATCGTCAGTAAGTCCCATACAATCTTTCACATCTAAAACAAAATACAGAAACAAGTTTTGAAAGGCAAACCTCAAACATTAGACTATATTTCCCATCTTTATCCCGCATCCTCAGATATGATTGGCAAGCTTCAAGATCTTCACCAGGTGGTAGAAGGTATATATCATACGTCTCCTCCTTTGCTTCTGTGTGATCTTCAGAAAACACAGC
>JAOTRO020225218.1:0-16665 GCA_028566515.2 Pyracantha coccinea
TTTTAAATTTACTTTGGGGAATGAAGTATGACGTCCACTATGGTGAAATCAATGATTCTGAAACCAACTCAAATCAAGCAAGCACCACGTACGTTATGTGGAACCGACTGCTCAACCTTGAACCAAACTCGCCTGAGTTTTTAAACTTCTGTGTGGAAGTGCAATGAGGCCAGAGATGACAAGCACAACAGAACTACAACTGGGTTTCGAAAGGCAACGAAATTTTCGAACGGTAAACAACTTTTCGACAGGAATGATGTTTTAGGACTGGCGGGAGATGGAGAGTTTTGGGAGGAGAAGGCAAATTTAAAATGGTAACTGTTGATGTCTAGGGGGAATTTAAATTCCAAACATTTTGAATTGATGCTGGGTACCATTTTGAATTAGTGATGGGTTATTTATGACCTGGCATCACTCTAAGTCCATTTTAATTGATGATTTTCAGCCATTCAGATTTCATCCAACGATTTACATTTGGTCCTTACAGGCAGTCCGAAAAACTTCGCCCGCACCTTAAAAAAGGGGTTGCTGAGTTAGGTGCACCGTCAGTCATATCATGCATGCATGTCCAATATGCCTACACTCTAGTTGTCGAATGTATATGCTCCAGTTCATTTCTTTCTTTATTGTTTTTATGTTTTATTTAAGAGTGTATTTTTCTCACCCACGTTAAGCTTAATGCATGTTCACCATACATTTATTTGTTTATCATACGTCTCATCGCTTAATTATTAATCATTAATTAACTTCTTAACTTAAATATAAAACTAAAAAAAATATGTTCTAAAAAATAAATTTTGAGTTAAAACTCATATTTGGATAACGATTAATTGTATTTAACAATTTATAAAAAGAACTGTTATTAGCACTCTAAAAATTTCATTATACCCTCCCACACGTGTATTTTCATTTCTAATTATAAAAAATTTGAAATACCATATAAAATTTTTAAAGGCTAATAACAATTCACATTATAAAATAAACATAAACCCCAAAATGGAATTGGATAAACCTCCCACCCGCCAAACCCCGAAAACGCAGTCTCACACAAAAAAATGGCAGCCCCCTCGGAGCTCTTGTGCTACCGAGGAACCACCACTTCTCCCTCTCTCTCCTCTCTTCCCCATTTCCAATTCCCAAATATTACTCTTGCAGTCTCCGCACTCCTTCCCTTTCTCTCCACACTTCTCTTCACACTCTTCCTCGCTTCGTTTCCCGCCTCCCTGCCAACGAATTCAATATCTCCTCCACTGCAGATGACCAACAACAAGAAGAAGGCGATGGCGAAGAGGAGGAGGAGCTCGTTGACGAGTCCGACGGCGGCAGCGGCGAGTTATTGACGGCCGACGTCGACGACCTGGAAGAAGACGCTCGATACTTAGTTGAAGAGTTCTCTTCCTCTTTGTCTACCCAACTCAGAATTGGTGTTTTTTTTCTTGTGAATGGAAAAACCCAATTCATAATTTGATTGCATTTGCAAAACCCAAGTCGTAATTCGATCGAGTTATTCCGAAAACTGCTGAATTTTTCCCAAAATTTCTGCTTTAAGTAGTGGGTGTCAAAATATTTATTTTAAAAAGATTTTCATTAAGAATTTTACTCCTTTAAACTTTGACAAAATAGTGAACTTGGGTTTTGGTGGAATTTTCTCGTTTAGTTTGGGATTATTGATGGCTAAGTTTCTAATGTGTCTTGATGGTTTCAGAAGATGACAAAGATGACCAAGAAAAAGTTGGTCGAAAGCAGAGGAATCAGAAAAGTACAGTTAAATCTGTGAGTATCTTCTCATGCTTATTTCATTATTTATTTATTCAGAAGAAACTAATGAGAGCTCATGTTTGGTTAATGCTCACGGATAATGGTATTACCGGTATCCTTCTAAAATTTTGGTGTTATTAAGATTGAGATGTCAGAACCATAAAGCATACTCGAGCTGCTATTAAGAATGAGATATCAGAACCATAAACTGTAAGAAGTTAGTTGAAACTTGCAACAGATGTAGGGTGCCCGAGGTCTCCAGGCATGACCAAGCTAGTTTAAATGAGTTCAAGATCTTCACGTTACAGTGGTTACCATGGTTTCAGCACTTAGGACCGTAGGCCCTTTATCTTAGGAATTGATAAAAATGAATATACTTCACTTGAAAGATCATAAGTAGGTGGGACTTCAAAAAATTACTGCAGCCATTGTTTTGATTAATCGTTTTTCGCAAATAGGCATCATGAGCAATTTTTTGGAGTGAGACTTTGCATATGCCCTCAGTTCTGTTTATCTTATACTTCTGGAGAACTTTATTATATTTTTCTTTTTATATTCCAAGTGTACTGTTGATTATAGGATCAAATCAAATATTATTTTCCAATGGTGTAAGTTGGGGAGTCATTGTGTTGGAATGAAGGAAAAAAATATAAGTCTCTAAACCATTCAAATTTCAATTACAGATCCCAGACCATCTTCTTCCAAGGGTTGCAATTGTTGGAAGACCGAATGTTGGCAAATCAGCATTATTTAATCGTCTTGTCTCGGTAATTACCAGAATCTGCCCTTTCATTTTCTAGTCATCATCAATACTTTTATACAATTAACAATTTCAAGCTTCCAGATGTAACTATATCTATGTTTGTACCTCTATAAATTGACTTCCCTTTTGCTTTCCTTTTCCTATTTCTATATTTATTATGTTTCTCAGGGGAACAAGGCAATTGTAGTGGATGAGCCAGGGGTTACTAGGGATCGCCTGTATGGTAGATCCTTTTGGGGTGACCATGAATTTATGGTGGTGGATACTGGTGGTGTACTTACAGTTTCAAAGTCCCAGGCTAATGTCATGGAAGAATTAGCTATTTCAACAACCATTGGTATGGATGGAATCCCACTTGCCTCAAGGGAGGCAGCTGTTGCTAGGATGCCCTCAATGATAGAGAAACAAGCTACTGCAGCTGTTGAAGAATCATCTGTCATTATATTCCTCGTTGATGGCCAGGTACAGTTTTTGGTAAATACATGCAGGACAACTGCAATATGCCTTTTAGTTTTGGCTTTCGGCTTCTTTGTGTTGAAAAAGAATATAACCAAATTCTAAATATATTCATATTCAAGCATTGGCCAGTGATACTGGTCCGAAAACTTTTTAAAAGTTAACAAGTACATTTTAATATTGAAAATACTGAATAAAGTTGATCATAGAAATTGTACAATAGTATAAAATATACACATGATACAGGTTTACGATAATAAGGTGGAGGAAGTGAGTTGATTTTTTTTTTTCAGGACTTGACTTTTGGATGTCATTAAATAGCTTGGTTTTGGCGATCTTTGTGAAAGACTTTCAAATTTCTTTTAAGTGCCATTCATTAGATTGGTGGGACTTTGAGTTGAATGCAATGTGGTTTTGCTTGAGTTATGTCGTTCTGATTATGATAGATTTTCCCATCATACTACTTGTACTGTTATTCCTTTTTCTTTTTTTTTCTTTTGACAAAATAGATATTGATATTCCCAGGAATACTTGAACTTGTCAAAAACTGTTCATAAAGTTGAGCAATATGATTCCAAAAGTTCCTAAAGCTTTGTTTTCAATTGATAACCAATTTATATTGTTTCAATGTCTTTACAATGATAACCATATTGTACAGATGATATGAGTTTATATAAGTATGTATTTGAACTTTTGAAGGTTTTTCAATTAAACATACTTTGGTGAATATTGGATTTATAATAGTAAAGATTTTAGTACATGGTATTGACAGTGTTAAACAGGCAGGTCTAACTGCAGCAGATGAGGAAATTTCAGATTGGCTACGTAAAAACTTCTCAGATAAGTACATCATTCTTGCAGTTAACAAGTGTGAATCTCCACGTAAAGGGATCATGCAAGCATCAGAATTTTGGTCATTGGGGTAAGCTAAACTCTTGTCCATTTTGTTCACGTATGTTACTTTACTAAATTTTGAGAAAAGGGTTCTGGTTAAATGTTTTTATTTTCTTGTAAAAAGTAAAACTGATAAATAGTAATGTCTTCAGGGTGCCTTGGTTTTTCTTCAATACCTAATAACGTAGGATTGGATAGTAAATTTCTCTATTTCTTTCTTACTACACCTGGGGTGTGGATTATAGGTATAGGGTTGTGCTAAGGTGATGCATGATAGCATTATCCTGGGTGTAAATACTTTTTTTTTTGTTATGTCTGATACACTTTTCGCCGATATAGTCTTGTAAATGTTTCAATTTAGCCCTGCTTTATTACCAACCTGGACAAGACACTAAAGACACAAGAAAAAGGGTAAATAATCTGATAATCAAAAGGAAAATTTGACATATCTCGCAAGTTTCAAGCCGTACTAATCTGTTTGTTTATAATTAGGCTTGTGAATATTGAACTGTCTTGATAAGAAAAAACAAGAACTAATGCTAGGATAAATTTTTATTGTTCCAATAAAAAAAACTCAGACACATTTCAATTCTCTAGTGGACACAGAATGGGATACTAATATTAATTTATGAAAGCTACGGTTTTTGGTTGGTTGACCAGGTTTTCACCACTTCCTATATCCTCTATATCTGGAACTGGAACTGGAGAGCTTCTTGATCTTGTATGTTCAGGGCTGAAAAAGAATGAGGTTTGTAATCAGTAATCACAGAAATTTTAATGTGGGTATATTAATAATCAAGTTTGACCGTCTTTTGTTGAATATTGAATTTCAATCGGCAATTGGCTTTGGCTTAACTTTGCCACATATTACTCACTTTTCAGAGTACTTTGAGCTTGTTAGTGAACTTTTCAGTTTCAATAGTAGAATCTTTTCATGCTTCTTATTCTTTACTTGAAATTTTTGGTGCTTTTCATCATCTATTAAGCCCAAAGATGCATTTCTTGCCTTGTTCTATGAATATTTTCATTTCTTTATGATTTAGTTTATTATGCTTCTATATAGGACCCGGAGGATTTTGCTGAACAGGAAGAGTATGTTCCTGCAATTGCAATTGTTGGCCGACCAAATGTTGGTAAAAGTAGCATTTTGAATGCATTGGTTGGAGAGGACAGGACAATTGTTAGCCCAGTCAGTGGAACAACCCGTGATGCTATTGATATGGAATTTACTGGACCAGATGGACAGGTTTGATTGGTTTACAATTACATTCTACTATACCGCCTATTGTTGACAGTTATTACAAAAATCTATTATGTAACATAATTAATCTGAAACTGAAGAATCAGCAAATAACACTTCAGATTTGGTGATTTTAATACCATTATTTATCTCCTTATTAACTGACGTTATATATAAGTTTCCTTTTTGGATTTCTGCCTAGGAATGTCGAGAGACTTTGTAATGAAATCAATGATTAGCAAAACTTTGACTGCATACTTGTATGTCAAGACTGAACCATGGATCTGATCTCTAGCATAAGCTGTTCATTTACTTGAATTTCATTATTCTTCTTTTACTGAATTCAAGTACTGATTTTGTTGACTGAATCATGGAATTGGGTCTACAAAAGAGCCTTGCCACTTTCGAGTTGTTCAAGCTCAGATGGCTAAAGCTTGTTCGTTTATTTTCCTCTGCCTGTTGGTGTGTGCTTTTATGCTGGATTTTCATTCTGTTTGGTATTGACACATGGAAATTATTCTAACAATAGGCGGTCTAGAAATTAATTCTTTGCCAATAGATATATTGAAATCCTATTTGCCTCTCTTTTAACTTCTCTTTCTTATCTGTTTTCCCCTTCCCTTTGTCTTCTTCTCTTTCTCTCCATCTTCTCCTTCTGTCTATTGATTCTGCATCTTGATCCTAGGAGTTGCATCAAGGCCAATTTTGAGCCTGTTCACGCAAGCTCAAGTGTAGGTACAGCTCTGTTATCGACATACCAAGCCGAGCTCAAACAAGTAATAGCTTGGTTCGGATCAACTTATATGCACTCCTATGTAGGATCCTAAAGCTATTTTGGTTCACATGCTTGAAATATTAGTGGACAACTGTCAGAGCAATTATCTATTATATTATTCTATTTTACTTTCTTTCTGATTCCCTCTTGATGTTAAGACAATACATTATTGATATTCAAATTTACTTGGATACTTATAATTGCAATATTTTTTTTTTCTTCTTATCTTGCAGAAATTCAAACTAATTGATACTGCTGGAATCAGAAGAAGAGCCGTCGTTGCTTCATCAGGTAGCATGACAGAGGCTTTATCGGTAAATCGAGCATTTCGTGCCATTCGTCGTTCTGATGTCGTGGCTCTTGTCATTGAGGCCCTGGCTTGTATCACAGAACAGGTACATTGTCTATTCTTCTTGAGTTATCATTTCTGTAAATATCTGAGAACATGCCTACAGTTTCCTGCCCGCATGTGCACATGGTTACAAAAGTACAAACTAAGTCAGATATTGATTAATGTTTGAAACTTTTATTTGTACAAATCCAATACATTAATCACATCCAAGCGAAACCAAAATTTGAAAAGAAAAATCAAGTAAAGGTGGACAAACTTCTCAAAATAATCATGATATAACTTTATGGATGTTTTAGCTATATGTTGAATCTTTTTCACAGGAGGATTTCTCCATGTTCGAGGAATCTCAGCTCGTCTTTTCTGGTATAGTAATTGTAACAAAAATACTGTGTAAATGGAATCACATTCCTCTCCATACCCTAGCCAGTCCTAGCAGATTTGAAAGGCAGTTTCATTCATGCCAACCTAGCACTTTGCGCAAGTGATCCATGTGAACGGAAATAGAATTTCTATTGAGCTTAAGGAAGTTGCGGTTTTCTTGAAATGATTTGAGCTTTTTTTGCACCTTCTTGGTGGCTGTTCTAGTTTTATCTTGTCAGTGGTTTTAATATAAGTTTCGATGAACAAACTTTTGCATATTTTATTTCTCTAAATCTTTAAGAGTGAAAAAAGCTTTTCTTTTCTCAATTTTTGAGGATTTTAATTTTATTTTTGTAAGTATAGCTTCTATATAAAATTGGAAATTTAAACGGCATCTTGGAATTTCAATGAAATGAGATGTTTACTTTCCACAAGTAGATTTCTTTCAACTATATTTCCTTCTGTATTGAACTCTTAGGATTGCAAGATTGCTGAGAGGATAGAAAGAGAAGGCAAAGGTTGCCTGATAGTTGTAAACAAATGGGATACCATACCAAATAAAAACCAGCAGACTGCGACATACTATGAGGAGGATGTTAGGGAGAAGCTTCGTATCCTTGGTTGGGCACCTATTGTATATTCAACTGCAATAGCTGGTCAGAGTGTTGATAAGTACGTTCTGAAACAGCATCTCTTTTATAGCTTAACTCGCATCATAATTGCATTCTTCAGCTACTTCTTGTATACCCCAAGAATTCGTTTCATATTGCTGATATTTTGGCTTGTGGAGTGGCTTTAGGATTATTGATGCTGCTAGCACAGTTGAGAAAGAAAGATCAAGAAGGCTTAGTACTTCTGTAGTAAACCAAGTGGTCCAGGAAGCACTAGCTTTTAAATCACCACCGAGGACACGAGGTGGCAAAAGAGGCCGCATTTATTACTGCACTCAGGTACTTGTTTGTGCGGGACTCTTTCATTCCTGTTCATTACATATGTTCCCAAGTGACACCATTGTTTATGCAAACTTTGAATGTTACCGTCCACAAGATTACGAGAAGTTCTTGGAATAAACATTAATGATGTGCCTATCTTTATGGTGGTATCTGTTCTTTTGAACTTGCATTGCATGTCATAAACAACATATCCGGTATTTTCTTATGAACATAGCAATAGATTGTGTATTTACTTTGTTTCATGTACAGGCAGCTATAAGGCCACCAACATTTGTGTTCTTTGTCAATGATTCAAAACTTTTCCCCGAGACATACCGGCGTTATATGGAGAAGCAACTCCGTTCAGATGCTGGGTTTTTAGGCACTCCAATCCGGCTTCTATGGTCTAACAGGAGAAAAACAGAAAAAGAGGAAGGTCAGTTCTGATGTAGCCTGTTGTAACGCTCACACATACATTTTTCTTGCATGCATGCCTACATGAATTTCCATGTTTTTGTGATGCTTGAATGCCGAAGGAGACAAACAATCACCTTTAAGGACTGTACAATCATATGTTTGCAGGAAGAGCTGCAACGCGAGCACAGGCAAATCTTGTGCCACGTGACCGAAAATTGGAGTTAGCTACATGAAGCAGGTGTCGTATCATCTCATAACCAGCAAGGCATTTGTTTTGGAAAGGCTTTGTGCACGGGGGAAACTAGTTGATATCAGATGCCGAAGGTAAACTTGCAATGTGGTTGATGTAAAACTGTTCTCCAGTTCATGCTTCGGACTTGGTAGTAGGAAGAATTTTCGATGCAACCAACCCATCCTACGGAAAAGGACTGTAATTTCATGTATGTACCCAAGTTTTGATGGCTTGGAGGAGCTGTAAGTTAGGCCTTTGAATTGTAATTTGAATTCAATGTAAATAACAAATATGATACGAAGACCCAGACGTAGAAGATGTCATGGATAATCAGCACATGGTTAATCCCGTCTTCTAAACTATTTAAACATTTAACATCGATATATTGTGTTCCAGACGAAGAAGATGTCATGCATCTTGTAAGTTGGAATTGTAACGAGTCTCTTCCTACTTCCTGTCTGTGAGCTTTTGAGCGCTCTCGTGTCTCAGCAACTGCCTAATCTCTGAACCCGGAGTTTTCAAGGTAGAGCAAGGTGAGAAATCAAGGAATTCCACTTGCAGGCAGAAATATTTTGAAGATACTAGAGGTAGCCTCCTTATGAAACATGGCCATCAGATTCCGTCTGAAGCCGATTATGTGCAGAAACCTGAGATCGAAAACTTGGTAAAGGAAATGCTAACTTCTGGCATGTATTATCCGGCCAGAGCCAGGCCGGAGTCTCGTTGCTTCTTTGGGCCCGTCCTATTAATTCAATGAAAAGACAACGCTTAAGGTTTGGCCGCTGACCTGCAAACTTGGCCTCGTCCTCAGAGTCTGAAAATGGCGTGGCGAGATTTTATGTTTATGACAAAACTATGGCCGGTTGGTCTGAGCAAACCACGTTAGCGTATTGTTATTGTCTTGCTTGCTCTTCAGTAGCCTAGGCTAGGTGGAGTTGGAAGTTTACTTGTAACTATGGCCGGTTGGTAATTGATGTTGCAGATTGTATGGAAAAGTTTTGCAACAAGCACTAGAGTCAGTGGATGAAGTTGTCAGGTAATTCGACAACATCTCTCAAATATGCAGCTCGATGATAAGACCTTTTGGTTTTCGTGTTACTGCTAGAGTGAGAGCAAGATCTTATCTGTTGCATATTGTCTTCAATTGTTACCAGGAGCTCGCTCGCATTCATCATCGTGTTGTTCGCAGTTGAACAAGTTCAGCTCGTTCCTGTCCTGATTTTAATCCTCGATTCATAAGAATGAAAACAAAGATGCTTTTAAAAAAATATGTTCCTTCTGTTTAAATTTCTCAAAGTCTCACTCAAATAATTTAAACAAATGTAATTTAGGAAAAATAAATAAAGATGATAGTCAGTCCCAAATGGAATTTATGACAAGAATGTATGTAAATGAGGAGGTTCTGAAACTGATTGAATCTGAGAAATCAGAGATACTTGGCCAACCAAGGTAGCTCCTTGTTGTCTTTGAGTGCAAACGCCACATCGTCACTGAAACGCAGCCATTTCAAAATCATATCAGCAGCAAGGCAGTTGCAACTACTAAGGTCACGCAAAACCTACGGACAAGCAACCCAAGTCTAATCGGTTGCTGCAATGCTAGGACTGGACAGTGGACAGACAAGTACTAACCTTGGAAAGTTGAGCTGCAACTTCTGCAACCTGTGCTTTGCTCCTGATTCACACAAAATAATTCTGCATTCGCCAAGCTTACAACTGCCAAAAACAATACAAATGAGATATATCACATAATGTAAGTATATCTAAACTTAATCGGTACCAACTCTAGAAATCAAACTCTAATCGTTTGTTCTCAGTGAATATTCTTTAAAAAGACGATTGCAGATACAAATAACATCATCCTTTTGCAAGGATCAGTCTAAACAAAGGGCCTCAGTTTAAAACGGAATATATCATATTTTGACCATTGCTCCAAATGAAAGGCCTATGAATAAGCTTGGGATTGCGCTAGAACTTGCAATATTCTCTTAGTCAAAAGCCAAAACTGGTGCAGTTGGACAAACACTCACAAGACAATAAGAAACAGAGGACATCAATAAACAACTATGTTCATACATACGAATGTATGTAGAGAAGAATTAAAATCATAACACGTCTTACCCTATTTTTATTAGTGTGTCATGTCCAGGAAACGCTTCTCCATTGCTGGTACAGAGACATGAGACTGTCATTGCCAACTGCAACAAAAAACATAACTAGAATGAAAACACTATTACATACAGATTAATCATAAACCTCCGGCACTGAAAGTCTACAGAGAAGGCATCAAAGAGACTGGTAAACCAAAAATCAAAACAAAATGGTGTCTACTTATATTATACTTCACCTTTTCAAAAGTAGTTTCTCCCATTCCTGTTTTATATAGTTCATACACCATAGCAGTCAAAAATACTTTACTCAGTTTGGAACAAGTTTTCATCACCTGCAAGGAGAAAAACAAAGACAAGAGTTAACATTAATATAGAATAAATTTGAACAGCAGAAATCATTGTTTATCAACAATTAGGCATAAGTTAACTCACTTGAATATGAGGTGCCTGGAACATTTCTTGGATGGCTGCTTCAACCTGTGCCATACCAACAAGGGTTTTTCCTGCAAAGTGGAAACATACAAATCCTGTAAGCGACGAGAAAAAAGCTTCACAAGAAAATTAATAACTTTAATTCCTTGGTTGAACTATCTCAAGATTATTGGTTAAAAGGCTGCTTATTCAATATGTTCCAGAATGATACATTAGGAATATAATTCAATTTCCTGTATATTTTGAGGAAGTCCCAATATGGGGCCATGTTGGAGGAGAGAGGCAAATCAAAATTCCCTTGAGAAAGAGCTTGTGTATCTCTAGAACCAAATTATCCACTTCAATGCATCAATTAAAATCAAATGTTTCGTGTCCTTGATCTAACAAAGGTGCAAATTAAAATATTCATACCAAGCAAATCAAATTTACAACTATTGTGAATGAATGGTTGATATATCTTTCCAGTTCCCAGTTTCTAGTAATCAAGATGTCCTCAAGTAAAAACACAATACTTATATTTCAAGACAGATTGGAGAATGAGAGGTTTTTAGTTTTACTGCCTGAGCATCAAGTGATGATCGTGGAAGGTTAAATTATCACTCTATGTTCTGTTCATGTGGTAAGTGGAAACTAAAAGCCGAGATTAGTTACTACTTATTAGTTTGAACTAAATGAAAGCAATAAGTTGAGATTTCAAAGTGTGAATTGTGATTGAAGGGCAAACACTCTTTCCAAAATTTGCAGGACATTGACATATACGACTAAGTTAAGATATTTCTCTCTACTAGATCATTCCAGGAATTGAAGCTTATCAAGCATAGTGACAGAAGTTGAAGGGAGAGCGGGGAGTGTAGGACAGATTACCAAAACAATAACAAAGCAAGGATCTTTCAGTTCAAGTTTCCTGCTTTAAAGGAGTTGTTCCTCATTGTTTACCTTGCACCATCAATTTATGAATACGCTAGTCTGATAAATCAATGGCTAAAGTTCAATACCTTCAGATGCATCATTAGGGGTTGAGGCTAGTTTCTTTAGTTGATAATCTGTGATTTCTGCTGCACGCCTGCATATCTCCAGTGCACGACGTGCATCCCCTGAAATAGCTGCCACCTGAATATATTTTCAAATAATAGGCTAAGTGTCCAGTGCGAGCATTCAGTAATGACTTTATAAAGTTTATGACGCAACAGAGAACATACAATTCACCTTTCTTGAAGCGAACTCTATAGCTTGTTGTTTAAATGCATTAATTCCTTTAAGGCGGCTCGAAACTATTTCTTGAAGCTGTTGGTAATTATAGGGGCCAAAGCAAAGCCTTTGGATTCCCATACGACTTGATATACGAGGAAGCAACTTCTCAGGAAGATCCATGGTATTTGCTATGCCTGAACAGGTTTTTTATTATAACAAGTTAATTCTCCAGTCATATAAAATCTCAGTCATCGTCATTACTTTTGCAAGAACTGTTTTTTTTTCAACTTTCCTTTCTGTATTTGAGTATCCATTTATCTCAGAAAGGAAAGATCACTGTGAGATGAAAGAGTGCAATCATCATTCAACAAGGATGTGTACTGGAGATAAAGTTTACCTATTACAACTAACTTTGAGTGTGGCTTAGTAGGCCAGTCAAGAATGTTGTACAGAACCTGAAACCAAAAAAGGACTTGTACATTTCAAGACTATGCATAGTAAAACAATCTATACCATATATAACTGCATGACTGGGATAATATTTAACAAATATTTACATCACAAAATGCAGAGACTGCTAACTGATAGGAGAAAAAGCATTTACCGACTGGTTTCTGGTCAGGAGAAGATCGAGTTCATCAATGAGAAGAATACAAGGCTTGTCATCCTCTTTACCAATTTTCTTTCCTTCAGAGAACCGCTCATTTAGCAAGTGGAGAGCCTTTTTCCAACCAACTCTGTGCCCACTTAACGCTTCATATATAACCTGAGAGAAACACAACAAGTATTACAAGGTAACAATGGCATGCCAGCATGATTAGGTATAGCATGTATAGAATCAAATCTAAATATAATTTTTACCCTGTAGATATTCTCTGGTGATGCCAACTTTAGACCATTTATCTCCACAAAACAGTAGGGTCTTATACTTCCGGCATCAACTTCAGACCTTAGATTCTTCATTACTGCTAGCACACTCATTGTCTGCAGTTAGGGAAAGATACGATAAGAATAAGTGAAACTCATTTCAAGCATCATAAGTACATAAAAGAAATTTATAGGCAACGTCACAAACACTTATCAACGGATCGTACTTTGCCAGTTCCAGGAACACCATGAATGTACAGGCAACGTCCCAAACACTTATCATGTGAGATGGAATCTTTGATAAATGCAGTTATTTCCAACATTTCTCTGCATGCAAGCAGGTCATTATTACAAACACTGTTAGAATAATACAAATAAAAGAAGAAAAAAAACCTTTAACGAACGACTCTCACATACTTATCCCTGCAAGGCAAAGACTTAGGCAAGGATGACAGCAGAAGTGCTGCCTTTGCTATTTCAAGATCAGTCTGCTTGTGGCATCTTACGTGCTCTGGGATTTTCTTCATTCCTATCTTTTGAAGTCCAAAGAACCGCCCCTTCTGTGAATTCTGTAGATACACAATTGAATAGTTTAGTTTGAGGGAGAATACAAACTAAATCCCAGGTATGAGATGGAAGGTAGTGTCCATACCGCAGCCAACTCGTGAGCTCGAAATGGTTTAGCTAGTATACTTTTTATGCTTTCCTCGTCATAGTCCATGTCTTCTGAATCAAAGTCCAAGTCTTTGCCAACTTTCCAATCTTCATCACTTCCAGCTTCATCATCATCCTACCGAATTGTTAAAACCCGTAAATTTCAACTCAATTTCAATCCATTTGGATTTATGTAGTATGTTCAATGCTGCTTCTCATTGCCTGAAACACTTACCCCTTCAACGTCATCAACTTCAGCAAGACGCTTGAAGCTGTGCCAATGAATATCATATTCATATTCGCATAGAAAAACATCATCCCCTTCATTGCTTGCTTTTGCATATTCTTTAGGATTCATCACAAAACAATGTCGAAGAATAGATTCCATCTGTGAAAATATGAATCATTGTAGAAATTTTATAAGTTAATGAAATAGCTACCAAAAATGTTGAAGAATAGATTCCATGTTAGACGGCACAAAAAGCATGCTCTCCAGTGCAGAAATGTAAGAGGCACTTCACCAAAAAGTTACCAGTCAAAGACATACACTTCATTCGCATATCGAGTTGTTAAATTGCAAAGTTTGGTATAGGACTTATGCTAAAAGTTGCACTTATTGCTTAGCCTTCCAACTTTCCAATTTCTTCTAAGCTCCCAAGAATGCAAATCACTGCAGACTAGCCTTTCCCTCTTACAAAAGCCCAAAATAAATTTAGAGATATCCGGTAAGAACCCCATCTTTAGTATGTTCTGCCAGCTTTCAATATCTTTAGGAGCTACCTAAAGGAAGGAAAACTAGTGGTATACAAGCCTATTCGACTACCCTAGCTGCTTCAGCTTCAGCCACTCGAATTTTTTATATTCCTTTGTTGGTCTTCAGAATGCTGGTTTTAAGAATGAGGGATTGCCCTTCTCCGACCCTTACTGCCCAACCTGAAAGCGGACAGCTAATGCGGTCCCCGGAAAGAGCTGATTAGAGGATGAGGAATTCGCACTCCAACCCTCTTTCTTCCTTTACCTAAGACTAGTGGTATACAAGCCTATTAACCCCCCCACAAAACACTCAAAAATAAAAAAATAACACTAAACTTTACCAAGACCACATAGTCAATCGTTTCTCTGAGATCCTTTCAAAATTAAAAGTTACCTCTTATACAAGAGAAGTTGCTTGATATATGGTTCTCATCTTCTCATTCACGAGTTTTTTCAACTTATTAACCAGCATAATTCTATGAACTTAATCAGCTAAGTTTTGTAAACTTAATCACCACAATATTATAAACTGAGTCTGCCTTTACACCAGAGTATGACTTCATGGAAGACCAACTCCAACGTTCTCCATAAGGAAAATGAAGGTATACTCAATTTTTCACTATTTTGAACTCATAAGATACTAATAGAAATCGCCTGCCAATCAAAGTAGTCAAAACTGCCCAACCTGATGTGTTTGAAATGCAGGCGGATCCCAAGGGAAAAGAAATTACTGAACATCAAAAACTAATATGAAAATCTGTGCGCATCACTTAACTTATAAAACCAATGTGCAGTCAACTCCCTTGAAACCAAGGGTTAATCCTACTTTGTATGTATTGGTTTTGGCTAAATATGTTTTTGTTAATCTATTGTGGCTTCTTTTTTACTCTCGGGCTAAGCATATGTCCCATCGTGGTTATTCAAACAGAAAAGGATCCTTTGCAATCAGAGCTATATAAGAAATAATTCTTACTACAACAATAATCAAGATTAGTTAGTATCTCTCACCTCAATGTCAGCAAAATCATTTGTGCGATAAATTTCTCTCCGCAAATTATGAGGTTGTCTTCCAGTTGCAGTCTCTTCTGGGATTATATACCAACGTACCCGACACCAATAGCTTCCATCTACTTCTTTCCATATACTGCACAATTTCAAATACACAAAGCACCAAAGTCCACATGCATTACAATCAAAACTGCAGCAAATGTCACACCGTACCCAAAATTAAATCAAATTACAAATCTACCTTTCAATGTGGGCAGCCCACAAATCGCTGGAGAGAAGCTTCTCCCTCAATGTTCTAACCAGCTTCTTCCCCTCTGGAAGTGTCGGAAGCTGGACCTTTTTACCCAACTTGCAAGCCTCACAAAACCCGCAAATCCAATCCCCTTCAGGAACATCCTTCAGTGGAGGTTTCAAGCATTTCAAATGAAACCCACCTAAGCAATCATCACACTCAATCATCAAAGCCTTCCCAGACTTAAAACAAACCCTACATTCCTCCACTTCATCCAAATCCTCATCCAAACTTGCATCATCTCTCCTCCTCACGTACACGTTATCCCCCACCTCAAACTCACCCTCATCATACACAACCTTCTTATAATAAACCCGTCTTTTCGGCACTGACTTAACGCTCTTGCTCTCCTCAAAATTGACATTTTTCGAGGCCCTAGAACGCGTAACCACCGTGCTTTTCTGCTCCCTTTTCCTCTTCTTAGTCTCCGACTGCCCTGGAGTCACCGGAGATATTGAAATTTCAGCCTTGGTCAAATCTCCCTCCTCTTTATCCTTCCACATCTTGCCCTTCTCAACAGATTTTGGGGTTTTTGCAGTTCCCGCATTTCCCCCCTTTCTTCGTGTTTTGCTCGAATCATTTCGCAATTCATGTTGAGGCGTCGCGTCTTCCTTCGGCGAATCTTCAAATAGCTTCTGGGGAGTGGCGGAACCGGCCTGCAGCGAGACCCGGCGAGCCGACCGGCGGGGAGTCGGGGTTTGTGGAGTTGTGGGAGTTAGAGGCGGCGGTGGCTTGGAATTGGAATGCTTGGATTTCTTGGGGGACTGCAGGACCCTCTTCGGAGTGTCTGCCATGGCTGCTCAGACTCCAAGCGTGCAGAAACGATGGCAATGTTATTGGAGAAGAAAAGATTCGAGACGGACAGACCGACAGAGGGAGAGAATTTAGGGGTTAAAAATGGCGGGAAATTTGCTACGGAGGGAAAGTATGAGATCTGAATCTGATACGGTAACCTTGATGGCCCACCAGCTACTGCTACTTGGCCCGTTGCTCTCTTTCCCCATTTTTCATGTCACCCTTGGAATGACAACTTTCTCCATCGTGAGTACCCAAACGTTACCCAATAAAGGGTAAATTACACAGTAACCTCTTAGGTTTGAGGTCTATTACAACCTCATACAATATCTTTAAAACATTTCACTTTCATACCTCAACTACCATTTTATTTCAAAATAATAC
>JAOTRO020225317.1:0-16663 GCA_028566515.2 Pyracantha coccinea
GTTATGGTAAATCATTCATACTTACACGACACATGGTTAATTATTTACCAGAAAATATTATTTGCCTACAAAATTTGCCCCAACAGAACTATATTTAGTTGGGTCAAGTTATTTTACCCGACAAAAATTTCGTTGGTCGGACAAAGCAAGTCAACATTTAGGATTTTGACAAAAGCATGGTGTGACGAAATAATCTCGGAGGCCAAGGGTATTTATTCGTCAGGCAAACATTTGGCGCCAAGGGGAAAAAATGGCGCGTATTGTGTCAAATCTTGCTCGACATACGATAAAGGTTCCATCACATAAAGGCTAGATTAGGTTTTAGGGTTTTGTTTCATCAGGTCAAGTGGATATATTCGTCAGGCAAAGTGAGAAACATGGTTGGCATACTAAATTCCTTCGATGATTTTGTAGTCTGCAAATTTAGTTTCAACGATCTAATCATCAACTTGTTTTTATGTACTTCAAATCACATACACCAAAAATCACCAAAAACAAACATTCGGATATCAAGTAACGAAACGAAATCGACGATTAAAAACGAAAAATCAAGATTAACGATCCTTTCAACTTTGATTTTAATAGTTTTTTACAACGACACTCCTCGATCCTATAAGAAACAGTGAACAAACTCAATAATCAATTAAAATATTTACACTAGTGGACACTACAAAAGCTTACATTCTACTTAATGGAAATATAAAATAAACTCTTAAGTATTTGTTGAATCTACTATTTTGATGGGATATGCATTCTACGAAACTAGTTTCAACAGTCCAACCATCAAACTTGTTTGTATATACTCCAAGATCTCATACTCCAAAAATCACCAAAAATAAACGTTCAGAGATTAGGTAACGGGACGAAATCCTTCGATGGTTAGAAAAGAAGAATCACGATTTTTTGTTACACACGAGTGAATTTTTGTCTAGTGAAGCAAGCAGAGATCAATCAGCTAGGACCTTCTCCTCTAGGTGGTGCGATAAGGGGTCACTACCATAAAATATTATTTGCCCACGAAATTTGGCCCAACAGAACCATATTTAGTTGGGTCAAGTTATCTTACATGACGAAAATTTCGTTGGTCAGACAAAGCAAGTCAACATTTAGGATATTGACAAGGCAAGGTGTGACGAAATAATCTCGGAGGACAAGGGTATTTATTGTTAGGCAAACATTTGGCGCAAGGGGAAAAAATAAGGCGTATTGTGTCAAATCTTGCCCGACAGACCATAAAGGTTCCGTCACACAAAGGCTAAATTAGGTTTTAGGTTTTAGGTTTTAGGGTTTTGTTTCATCAGGTCAAGTGGATAAATTTGTTAGGCAAAGTGAGAGATATGGTTGGCATATTAAATTCTTTCGATGATTTTGTAGTCTGCAAATTCAGTTTCCATGATCTAATCATCAACTTGTTTGTATATACTTCGAATCACATACATCAAAAAATCACCAACAACAAACGTTCGGATATCAGGTAATGGAAAGAAATCAACGATTAAAAACGAAAAATTCATGATTAACGATCATTTCAGCTCTGATTTTAATAGTTTTTTACAAGTACACTTCTCGACCCTATAAGAAACAGTGAACAAACTCGATCATCAGTTCAAAATATTTACACTAGTGAACACTACAAAAGCTTACGTTCTACTTAATGGAAATATAAAATAAACTCTTAAGTGTTTGTTGAATCTACTAATTGTACAAGATATGCATTCTACGAAACTTGTTTCAACGACCCAACCATCAAACTTGTTTGTATGTACTTTGAGATCTCATACTCCAAAAATCACCAAAAATAAACTTTCGGAGCTTAGGTAATGGTACGAAATCCTTCGATGGTTAGAAAAGAAGAATCACGATTTAACGATCATTTTAGCTCTGATTTTGATGATTTTTTTATACCCTAGAAGAATACAATGAATGACTCAACCATCAATTTAAAATATTTACACTAGTGGGTACCACAAAAGTTTACGTTCTCCGTATTGAAAATATAAAATAAACTCTTAAGTGTTTGTTGAATATATTGTTTTAACGAGATAGGCATTCTATGAATTAGTTTCAACAATCCAACAGTCAAACTTGTTTGTGTATACTCGAGATCTCATATGCCAAAAATCACTAAAAACAAACGTTTAGAGATTAGGTAACAGGAAGAAATCCTTTAATGATTTTGATTTTTTTTTTATGAAGAACGGTAATTGAGAGTAAAACCACACACTGAATTGACCTGAGCATCATGTTTGATGATTATTAACCTTTTTTTTTTTGGACAAAGGTAATTTTCATTACCAAGAGAGCATAATTACAGACAAAGGGGCCCAAATACACAGGAAACACAAAACAAAAAGTGAAACCCCACCACGAAACAAAAGCCCAACCAGAGAGAAGGGCCCAAAACAGAAAAACACAAAACAGAAAACCCTACAAGACTAACTTCCTCCGCCGTCGTCAAAGAACCCGCCGCCGACCACAATTCAGCAACCCGAGCCAGAGATCCCACCAAACACAGCCCCAAAGAAGAAGGCGCCACCGTCCTCCACCAAACACCACACAAATCAAACCGCAGCCACCAAAGAAAGAAGCCAGAGGGAAAGAACATTCCCCCAACAACAAAGCCGAAAATGGCATACAATTTGGAAGGTGGTGGTGTGGACACCATATGAGACAAAGCTCTGCACACCTTCCTAGAAAACCGCAAAACACGGGTGGAAGAGATGGTTGCAGAATTGGACATGTGTGTAACCCTACTTTCTTCCTTCTTTGTTTTTCATGTGTGTATGTGAGAATCAGACACGAACAAACTAACACGAAAACCGAAACTGAACCAAAGAAAATCAAACCAAAAAAAAAAAGGAACTAAAAAAAGGGAAAGAAAAACCAAAATGAACTGAACCGAACAGTGACTTCGGTTTGGTTTTCGGTTTTGGCAAAAAACCAAACCAAACGGAACCCACCTCTAGAATCAATAGTCTCTACTTTGGTGTATCATTTGGAGCCATTTTTCTATCTCTTATCGTAATGTAAGAGATGTATTAAAAGAAAAACGATGAGCATCCGATGTTACTTTGATGCAAAAAAAGAAAACAATTTGAAGTGGAAAGTCTCCTCTAACTCGAGTGGCTTAACCACTAGCCTACTATTACTAGTACAATTTTGTGGTTGGATTCATGCTTCTTGTGAAGCATTAGTACGTAGCAGTCTTAATTAAATTAACTTTGATTGCATCCTTTAATTTGAAAATGTACGTACAACCACAGTAACAAATAGCCTTAATTTCGTGTAAGAGTAACATTATGCAACTAAGATGATGATCAAGAGTCAAAGTTAAAACACTTGCCACAAATAAAGAGCTGCTCGCATTTCTTCTTCATGCTTGAAATGCAGCTTGAGTAACTGGTCTGTCGTCAACCATTGAAATTTGAAACAAGCTCCACGGCCAATTCCAAGGGTATACGTTGGACCAGCGAGAGTTGGCATGTTCAAAACTTCATCAGTATCCGATCACTTCTCAGCCACCTTCCGAAAAAAGCCGACCTTGACCTATAATGTTGCCCCTTGCTTTGTTTTTCCCTTTTCTTGATAAGTTTTTTTCTGCTTTGCTGCAGATATGGAATGATAGCAGATTATTGTATTCCATGATGCATATATAGTAGCAACTTGTATTTTTCTTTCGTGCACCATATCAATATATCGGCATAATAACGTCACTATATCAACATGTATCGACACAAAACTGTCACCTATATCGATATGATAGCCATCGTATTAACCACAAGTATTAAAGATGTAAGGAACTAGTTGCATAGCTTCGTAGAAAAGCTCTTCCCAGTATCAAATGCAATTAGCTTGAAAGGCTCTTCAAGGTAATCTGTCAATTTAACCAATAGAATGACATCATCATGCACAGAAATCAGTCTGGTGGAAAGCAAGGATTCGAACCTTAATCTTCTCACGTAGATCTTATAACGTGCATAACTAAATACAGGTTGTGAGCCCTATCAATTTCAGTCTAAGTACACTTAAGTATTCATTCAAACTGACGGTTTTTATTACAACTGCTGTAGCAAAAGTTGTTACAACGGTATTAAGAACCTCCATCGGGAATTGAATGCCATCTATATGACCCCAGGTGACTTTATAGTGGCACTGAAAAGTATGCCAGGTTGTTACTTCTAAGGATGTAAAAGTAGCAATATGTAATCCTGCTCTAATGTTCTGCTGTTGTCATGACCTACTTCTCAGGGGACTCTTTAAAAATAAAACACTCAGAGAGCGTCAACATGCCATATCCATTCAGACCGACAAAGGATTTATAAATGTAGCCACCCTCGACTAAATTCATTCCTATTTCAGATTTAGATCCAAACTTGACATGGTTTCATAATTGATTCTAACCTGAAAAACTTCTGAAAACTCATGGATCAAAGATCTACAAGTAATATCAAGTAGCTGGCCATCATCGGGATCAGGTAGATATGCTCTTCCACACTCTGCAGATGTCTGAAATTCCTTAAGCAAGCCTTTAACGCTTCCAACCTGATAGCCTTGTAACCCACAAGGTACGATCAAACGAAAAAGGGTCAAGTCTGAATTCACATTCACTGCTAAGCCATGATATGTTATCCACTGTTTGACTCGTATTCCAATGGCTGCCAGTTTATGGTCTCCTGAAGAAAAATTCAAATATAAACATCACAGGAAAATTCCAGCTGCCAGTTTCAATACCAATATTCTTGGTTTTTAAACTTTTTTTCAACGTGACTAAATTAAGAACAAGGAACCATTACTTGTAAGGAAGCTATGAGAGCAACAACCCGGTATTGGCAATGATAATAAGCTATAATACAAAAGGAAGGAGACCGCATGCCTTTGTTTTAAGATGCATACCATACCAAACACTAGTGAGGCCCTCAAGCCGAGATGCCTTGATACAGAAGGTCTTTGAAAGAGCACGGATGATCACCTCCTCAAGTGACCTGAGGTACCAATGAAGATCCATCTTGTGATTTCGTAGATTCATAATAGGGTACATAACTATCTACAATGAAAAACGTATGCATCCAAGGTTAGGAAAACTGACCCTATGAGCAATTAAGTCACATGTTCAGATTTTGATTCCTACTTTATCACCATGGGCTAACAAGTTATAATTACAATGACAACATTTTCGAAAACATAATGTTTAAATTCAGCCATTGAAGTACCTAACCCGGACCATGATATGTAACCTCGCCGCCACGTTCAGTTTGATAAATGTCGAAGGGAGCATCCTTGATATCGAAATTAACGAACTGTTCTGAACTAGAAGTTCCCAAGGTATACACAGGACGATGCTGAAGGACGAACAGTGAGTCTGGGCAATGCTCATTCCTCTCTATCAGAGTTTTTTTCTCCTCAACTATGCTCTTCTGCCAATCCCATGCCTGACTATAAGGAACCTGCTGCTTGTACATATTGAAGCACTCACACCTGCACAAGTCCGAGTTGACCAGGTGGGTTCCGTGGGACATTATGAGAATATGAAATGATTTGGAAACTCACTCTCTTGTTGGCTCGAGAGAATAATAGGTCGACTGCTGAGTATTAACATCTGAAACTTGATTCGATTTTGATAAGATCCGCAGAGAGAACGACCGAGGAGGTTTATGTCGACGCTTAGAGAATGGGTATGTTGGAACAGCAGTGAGACAGTGAGTCACCACAAGAGCCATACTTTAGGTGGTGTTTGGGCTCCTACAATGAAATGGACTGGGAATGAGAATGCAGTTGGGAAGGCAAGGGAAATTTAGAAAAGCAAGATAAACATGCACAGTGCAGCCAACAATACATTCACATTGGTCGAAACAAGATTAATAAAAAGCATAATCAACCAAAAATTACATTGCAATTGTGGTGCGAACAAAATCTGTTACAGTTGACAACTTACAAGAAGGAGCTAAAAATATACATGCAAAGGTTGAATCTGACAGCCTGTTCCAAAAAACTAATACTTTGAAATCGTTATGACATTGATATTGAAGTGAATCAAACTAATATTTCTTGTTGGAAGCTTAGAGGTGAAGTTAATCTATATGAAACAAAGGCACATAATTTACATTTGTGGAAACAACAATAACAACAGCAACATAGCTCAACAAAGAAAGCACCTAGCCCAGTGACCTTCCATTCAGAGAATTGAATTGAATTACAACCCTAAATTGACAAATTACCCTACCGAGACTAATTGAATCTCTTACGCTGTGAATTGTGATCCTCCTTGTTAACGTCGCAGGGACACAAGCAGAGACAAGTTTGGAAGCCGTTTGATCGAACCCAGACAATCCTAGCCCTCCGTCTTTCGTACCACTGGAGAGGAGCGGAGTCGTCGAGGCTGCGAGCAAGAGAGATTTTTTCCGGGCGTCGGGTTGTATAATATGAAGACTCTGGAAATTGGATGTGATTTTTTGGGATTACGTGATCTTTGCTCTCCAAATACTAATGTTCTCTTAAAACTTGGATGTGTTATTATTACTTTTGATTCTCCATGGAGTGTTTATTTTCGAGAGCGATTCCAGCTACATGGTCGTTTATACTCTTGTTACAAATGATCTTCTATATGGCCTGGTGTTATATCCATTCTTCATATCTTATTTCATTATTGTCATTGGGTAGTTGGGAATGGCTATAGTACTTCTCTTTGGTTTGACAAGTGGTTGGATATGCCTATTTTGGAGGTTATTGGTGCTACTGAACTTGCTCATTCTCTATCTCGCACTAAGGTCTCAAACATTATTCATATGGGAAAATGGTTTATTTCTTCTATTTTTTCTTCTACTTTTCCAGATTTGACTAAAGATATTTTACAGATGCCTCTTCCAATTGATGAGGACAAAGACGTGTCATTTTGGAAAACTTCTACATCTGGAGTCTTTTCATTTTATGATGGCTATGAAATTGTTCGTCATCGGCTTCCTGTTAAGAGTTGAGCTTCCATTATTTGGCGTCCTTTCATTCCACCTCACTAATCTATTTTAGTTTGGAAGATTCTTTTCACAAAACTCTCAACAGAGGATCAACTTCAACGACGAGGCATTCCTCTGGTTCCAATATGCCAACTATGTTACAATAACTCTAAATTTATGAGCCCTTATTCTTTTGGTTGTGAATTTACACAACGTGCTTGGTGTTGGCTTGCCACTCAATTTGGCACTATTTTTCAGCTTACTGATTCCTTCTCAGATTTATAGCTTGCTTTTGTGTCAAGTAGTTTTCTCCACAACTTCGCAATGTCTGACTAACATTAGGGTTTTTCTTACTAATGACTATTTGGAAGATGCGTAATAAAATGAAGTTTGAAAGTAAGCCTCCTTCTTTTTCATGCCTTTGTCGTTCCACCTTGGCATGGATTAGGCAGGTTTGAGTTTTCACTCATGGTCATGTATGTGTTTCTGGATAAGCAACTTTTTATCTCTTTTGGAATCACGACTGAATACTGTAAATATCATTTTATAGTTCCTATTCTTTTGCAACCCCTCCATTTTCCTAGGTCGAGTGAATACAAATGGCCTTACTAAGGTAAACCAGGTCCTACAGATTATGGTGGGGTTTTCCAAGATTCTGCAGATTATTTTATTGGTGGTTTCTCGCTGGGCTTGGGACATCGTACTTCTTTCTATGAGGAGCTTCATGCTGTCATTCTTGCTATGGAGTTGGCCCATGAGCAGGGTTGACAAATTTTGTGGCTTGAAAGTGACTCTTCTAGTGTGGTATCTTGCTTTGCTTCTGGTTCTTTTTGTCCTCCTTGGTCACTCTAGACTCATTGGAAGAACTGTATTTCCCAATTACAGCACATGGTATTTCGTTGCTCTCATACATTTCGAGAAGGGAATGTAGTTTCTGATAAATTGGCCAATTTATGGCTTCTCTCGTCTTCACTTGTTTGGCATACTACTCTTCCCATAGAGATTATTCCTTTTCTAAAATCAAATTTCTTCGGTATGTCGATCTACAAGTGTCCCCCCTTCTTGATGTGTGGTTTCTTTTTAACTTTTTTATTTTGGATTTTCCTTTTTTGTTTTGCAGCTTGTCTTGCATATTCTTACCTTTTAGGTTTTATTTTAGAGAGGTTTGGTCCATGTCCACCCTCTCTTTTTCTCATATTTTCTTTTTTTGAGAGGGTTAAGGTCTAGTCCCTCATTTTTTTTCTTGTATTTTTTTTTGAAGGGTTAGGTGTATGTCCCCCCTCTTTTCTTGTATATATATTTTAAATTTTAGTACTCTTGACGACAAAATAAGAAGGGTGTATTCAATTGAGATTTTTTTCTTCTTAAATTCATCAGTTGTGATGGAGTTTAATTGATTTGTAGAGATTCCATATAAAATTTTGATTCAATTTCATCGAAATCTGAGAGGAGCTGTGAGATTTATTAATACTTAAAATATATTACGAAATCCCTCAAATTCTCTCAAATTCCTTAACTTTTTAAAATTCTTTAACATTTATGTACTCTTCATGAGTTTGATTAATGAATATATCGCCTTCTATTAAAAAAAAAACTTTAAAAACTAATTGAATACACCTTATAAACTTCTTTAAAATCTTAATTGAATGCAGCTGGATTTCAAATATTTTTAATAAACCATCTTAAAATCTTGACCGATTGAATTTTAAAGAATTATTTAAAATTTTAATTAAATATCTTTAAGTTGATTAAAAAATTTAAAATCTCTCAAAATTCTAATCGAATACCCTCTAATTGAAAAGGAACTCTTCATTAACGATTAAGGAGCCAAGTTTATCCTTTTTAGTAATCATGAAGGTTTTTCTAGTTAAAGTAAATAGAAATTGTGAGAAGAATGGGCAAACATGGAGCCTGGAAGAGTTGACCTAGCAGCTGGGCAGCCTGTGAGAGCAGCTAAGAAGATGAATTGAAATAAATCTCTCTCTTTTTTCCAGATTCAGATTGATTGGGATTTCAATTAGGGTTTTCGGTTTTCTTTCTTCTTCCACCCTCCCAGAAGAAAGAAGAAGGAAGAAGGTAATAACGCGGGAATGGTGATCAAATAACCAAAATCTCCCACACACACAAAAAAAAAAAGGAAAAAAAAAAGAAGGAAGAATGCGTTGGACAAGGCGAAGCCAGTGTTCGCGACGATATACCCCGCTGTAATAATTGGTACTGTCTTCTCGTCTTTGTATGTGATATCCGCCATCTACTCCGGCAAGTCTGCAGCTGATTCCACCACATCCTGGCTTTGCCGTCGGTTCCCTCTCTCCCTCTCTCTCTCCGTTGATTTTCTTACAAGTACCATGCATTATCCGCAAAAGCTTCAATTTTTAGCACTTACATTGTATATTTGAAATGGGGCTTTCTGCATTTAATAATTCAACACATATGGACTTGTCTTTCTAACTAATTACGAATGTCAACTGCTTACATACATTGCCAAGTGATGAAACTGATTCAGCTGTTACATTGTAACCGGGGAACATGAATGCAACCTCATTTAGGAATTATATGATCAAATTTTTTATCTTTGGTGGTGCTTTTTTTTTTTGTTCTTTTCGGGTTGGGTAGAAGAAAACATGATCAGCTCTATGATTCTTGTTGTTGTTATATACCAAAATTTCGAATTTATATATTGTAGTAACTGCCTTTGTATAACATATCTTCACATTTGCTTGCCCTTATTTTGCCCTTTTGGAGTTGGCGCTAATTTAGTGCTTTCGGTCTATTTCGGTCTATGTATGTATGTTTGAGTTCTGCACAGACTCCAAGCTTTGGATATATGCACCAAATTTTGTGTATATTTAACACTGACGTTTTATCATGGATTACCCTGCAGCCAGTAATATTGTATAACTCAAGACCTTTTTATTTTTTTCAATGCACCCTTTGTTGCAATGGTTTGTGTTCATTCAATAAGCAATCTGTCTATTATCCCAGTCTTCTTGTTGTTCGCGCATGTGTTTTATTTATGTGAATGCATAAATTGTTACATTTGTAGGTTCTCCTCCGTTAGAGCAAGCACCCAATGTTTCTCAACCAGAAATAGTTCAACCAATGTCCACACCTTCACTGGGGCCTCAAAGCATGTCAACAAGACCTATTTGGGAAGCTCCCCCACGCACAAAGAAAATGCCACCTTTGAAGAAATTTAGACTGAGCAAAGAGCTAGTTCAGCAAAGAGTGAAGGATAACGTCGTTATAGTGACATTTGGGAATTATGCATTCATGGATTTTATCCTGACCTGGGTTAAACACTTGACTGATCTGGGGCTTTTTAACCTTCTCATTGGTAAGCTACCCGTATTCTCAGGCGTGTATTCTTCTTCTTTTCAGCCTTTGCAGTTTGTATGCATATATTGTTCCATTTCCCGAATTTTTTGTCTGCAACTCTGAGTTTGAACTTGATGAGTTAGGTGCAATGGACACCAAACTGTTGGAGGCTTTGTATTGGAAAGGAGTTCCAGTATTTGACATGGGCAGCCATATGAGCACAATAGAAGTCGGATGGGGATCGCCAACATTCCACAAGATGGGAAGAGAAAAGGTTATCCTGATAGACTCAATCCTCCCTTATGGTTTTGAACTCTTGATGTGTGATACAGACATGGTTTGGTTGAAGGTACTTTGCAGCTGGTTTAAGTCTTAATTGTTTGGTTCCTTTGTCTAGCATTATGAGTTATCAAATTTTTTATAAATTATCTTCATTTTCGTGGGACAGGACCCACTTCCATATCTTGCTCGCTATCTGGAAGCAGATGTCTTAACTTCCAGCGATCAAGTTGTGCCAACAGTCACTGATGACAGGTTGGACATTTGGCAACAAGGTGAATATTTTGTATAAAAAACATTTCTCTCTTTTTTTTTTCTCCATTATTCTTTGTATGAAGCTATTCCATGTGGATTATTCTTTGTATGAAGCTATTCCATGTGGATGATTTTTGTAAAACTTGCATAACATCTGGTGATATGAAAATGTATCGAACTACAAAGGATTACTATGGTTCTACCGCTCTGAGATACTAGTACAAGATCCGAACTCTTCGTTTCTGTAGATACCTTCATTACTATTCTTGGGTGTTTAGGCACTTAGAAAAGAAAAGAACTGCTGAATTTGCTTTTTGTCCTACTCCTAAAGAACCTATACTAATATGTTACTCTTGTTTCTATTTGATTCTATGGATCTTCTTCTTGTACATATACCAAGTTGGATTAATATATATGCCAGTGTTGACTGTAGTATATTAAGGAATTTATGCACATGCTGTACATTGTTGCAACTCCTTTCCTGGATTTAAAAGATTCACCAATGTCTATTTTTGAACATAAAAGTTGTGCCTGTGGTTAACAACTAATATGCACAGTTCACACTCTAGCCACATTGTTTCGTACAGTCCAATTTTGACTCCTGCTTAGCCTCTTGTCACCCTTGCCTATTTTTCGTTTTCAAAGTTATTGCTTCAGTTATGGTTCATTTTCATGATAGATAGATTTATGGTTACCTCACTTTTGAGAATTTTAAAAAGATGTAGTATCTTCGCCTTTAACAGTTGGTGCTGCCTACAACATTGGAATTTTCCACTGGCGGCCAACAGATCCTGCTAAAAGATTGGCTAAGAAATGGAAAGATATGCTTCTAGCTGATGAAAAGATATGGGACCAGAATGGGTGTAATGATCTTGTACGAAGACAGTTAGGACCACCAGTTGATGAGGAGAGTGGACTTGTATATGCTTTTGATGGAAGTCTCAAGCTGGGAGTTTTTCCTGCAAGTATATTTTGTAGTGGGCATACATATTTTGTCCAGGTAGATGGTGTGGGTTTTATTTGATAGTTTGGACTTTAGATCTTCTTATTTTATCTTTGCAAGATTTATAGTGTTATTCCTTCTTTTTTTCATTAATTGTGCTATCAAAGTTAGGTGTCTTGCATGGACGTAATCCACCTAGGCTATAAAAGGTTTTGTTTCACATAAGCCCTAAGCTTTAATTCTTTAATGCCTTAATGACAGGCCATGTATCAACAGTTGAGGTTGGAGCCGTATGCAGTGCATACCACATTCCAGTATGCAGGTACTGAAGGAAAACGCCACTGACTACGGGAAGGCATGGTTTTCTATGACCCACCAGAATACTATGATGCACCAGGTACTAAAAGGAAATATCGCTGACATTGTGCCATACATTTTATTTCTTCTCAATCTTATTAGGCTGCATTTTTCTTTCAATTGTTTGCTTTACCTGAATGCTTGGTATTATTCTTTGAATCATCTCTGCTAAGGTTTCTTTCCAATCTCATGGAACTTGATCTTTCACATTTACAGTTCTGCTATTTACTCTCGTACTAAAGAAACTAAGATACAATTCGTTGGCTAGAATTAGCATTGGAATAGAATGGTATTTTCTATTATTTCAGGGAATGAAACATTCTATAGGAATATGAGTCCATTTCAGTGTTCATTCGAATAATTAAAACACTATCTAAATCTTTTTTTCTGTCAGAACTTCAAACCTCATCGGCAATCAAAAGGTTTGTGATTTGGAAAATGAATAGTTGATTACGTGATTACATGGATATGCTACTACGTCTTGTGTTCAAATAGTACTGATGACTATTTTTTTATACAATTGCTGCTTAACATTGTTTGTAACAAGGTATTTGGAAATTTATGCAGGAGGTTTTTTGTCATTTAAGCCGTCTATTCCTAAGAGCTTGTTGCTAGATGGGGAGCATAATGTTAAATCACATTTTTCTCTTATTAATTACCAAGTATGCGTGTACCTGCTTCTATTAACTTTTCACATTCATTGGACGGGGTTATCATAATGTTGCATCTTGTAATTTATATACTAAATGTTTTTCTTCAGATAAAACAGATAAGGATGGCTCTTGCTATTGCTTCTTTGTTGAATCGAACCTTGGTAAGAAAAATGTGTATCTCTCCATTTTCTTTTATGTCACAGTATATTTTGTTGGGCTGAAATGTTATGGTGATGAATGGGTGAATGAATTTAGTTCCAGATCATTAAAGGAGTTTGAGATTGGTTTGTTTAGATGTAGCTGGGTGAAGTGACAATTCACCATCAACACAAGTGTCGATGCAATCATCATCATCATCTTACATGGAAATTGGGGCCTTATTCAAACATGTTCCACTGTGCATGCTTCATAAAATATCACGTACAAGGCTTGGTGTAATTTGTAAAAAAAAAAACACTATCGTTCAAAAGTCTAAATCTTTTAAGGACCTGCACGTTTAACAATATAGCAGGATCCTGACTGATATTCATAAGTACATAGTAACATCTTCTGTGAGAATATAGAAATCTCAAATCTGATATTCTAAGCCTTGTATCTCTCTCAATGTAAAAAATCATGGGCTTCTCCTCTAATAATCCACTGGTTTTTTAATGCATAGTCTAACTTTGACAAGGTATGTGAGTGGGGCAATTCATCCACATTTCGTGGCCAATTCAGCCACACCTGCTCCATCGCATCCCATATATAAATTAATCCATCCGTTTGGCTCAGCCCACCACACATGAGATGGTGTTGAAAATATAAAATTTTTACATCTGATATACAAGTGCTTGTACCTCAACATATAGAGTCTTGGGCCTCTCCACTAGTAACCAAGTGGTTTTAGATTGGATGCTTCAACTTTAACCCAGTACAATTTGATTTGTCACTTAATGTACACTATAGATACTGTGCTCTTTTGCTTCTTTGTTTGGGTTATAAGATAAGGAACAAAAATCGGTCCTCTAATTAA
The DNA here is from genome assembly GCA_028566515.2 of Pyracantha coccinea. NCBI lineage: Eukaryota > Viridiplantae > Streptophyta > Magnoliopsida > Rosales > Rosaceae > Pyracantha > Pyracantha coccinea. Next base: position 13,765 of record JAOTRO020225317.1, read on the forward strand.
TCAAACAACAGTGTGCTAGGATATGTAGTTACGGTTGTAGGGTTAGGCTACAAGTTTGGAATACATTATAGTTGAGATGAAATATGCATTTTTCTGCTTATGTGTTTTAATCTTCATCTCTTTTATTTGGGATTTTAAGGTGATGCCTCCACTTTGGTGCAGGTTGGATAAGCTGTGGTTTCCCCATCCTGGTGTTCTTGAGGGATCTATCACTCGACAACCTTTTATTTGCCCTCTAGATCATGTATTTGAGGTACGTCCAGTTTGTAGGAGCTAACTTTATTCAGTTTGTTATCTTTGCTTCCTCAATAGACAAGATTGCTCGGAAAATTTCCCTTGTAGTAAAGTTTCCAATCCGTTGGTAGAGTTTGTTATTAAAACAGCCTTTGTACTAAAACAGCAGGATATGGGTTGCATTTTTTCAATTGAGTCAGTTACCATATTAACTCAATTTTCCTTTTCTGCTAAAGTTTAATTGTTTGAAGTAGCGAGTTGAATTACAATGTCATGGGACAAAAAGTAGTGATCACATTATCAACTTGGTCATCCTTGCAAGGGGCTCAATTAGAACTTTAGCCTTTTCCCCTCTCCACAATTTATACCTGTGACGGAGTCTGAATGACTATTTGTGCTGTTTACCTTGTTGTTACTGCCCTTGCTAAAAACCTATTAGGAGTACTAGAAGTGTCAGTTGAATTTTCTGATTGAATCTCTTTGTGATAACCCAATTGCCATTTCTTAGCATGATTTATTGCGAAGGGGGTTTTCCTAGAGGGGATGTTTTCTGGTAGCGTCTTTTCTTTCTTATTTGATTTTTTTGTTTGGATGTGGTGCGACTGCCCTCATGATGGTTGAGGGATTGGCTTCCCCTGAGATATTTTTCTTTATTTATGCACATCATAATAGTCATCTGGTAATACAATGTCTTTTTTAGGTAAACAGAACTACAGATAAACCAGTCATAACTTAGGCCCTATAACGTGTTTCATCCTCGTGGTTTATTTTGTCTCATACATGTCTATGTGGTTTCCTTTATATTACACACAAAATTTAAGTTTGGTAGGAAATAAAGCACGTCTGGTGCACATGATTTTGGTAAGACTCCATCAAAATCATACCTAATCTCTACTTCTCTTCCATCAATATTAATTTAAAATCAATGGTTTTTTTGTTACTGAGGAACGACATAAAAGTATAGGCGTCATGAAGTAAAGCCCAAGGACAATATATGTTTTACGATCTAACCACAATATGTGTTTGCATAATTTTCCCTTTTCTCTATCCTATGTGTGGACCATTTGATATAAACATTTAAAAGGCATTGGCCAAGCTTCAAAATACTGTCTCTAATCCCTGATTAACAGAATATGAAAAGTTTCAAGAAATTTCATGCATGGTTGGATTGGATACTTGAGAAGCTTAAATACAATAAACTGGAAAAAATGGATTTGAGGAGAGAAAAAGAGGCATACAGAAGTTATTTAATTATTTTCCTACACCTACCCGTCGAGAAAAAGATCCACTGTTTAGATTAATTGGTTTGTACTTAGTGAAGCTTCCTAAGAATTGAACAAATAATTCATAGGAACATTGGTGTATCTCAAGGTTCTATTATGAAATCGCCTGGAAGTGGAAGCTAACAAAAGTGTAGTGTGTTGCAGGTGAATGTCATGCTTAAGGAATTGCCAGAGGAGATATTTGGGCCCCAAATCGGTATTAGAGAATACTCATTCTTTGACAATCCATTGATGCCAAAACAGGTAAATGAGTCTATGAAATTTTTAAGTCAAAAGTATCAGTTTTTATTGATTCTGTCACTAAGCGGAAAACTTCATTTATGAACTTCGTTTTAGGTGAAAGACTCGTGGCTTGATGTCCAGCTTTGTCAAGAAGGAACCCGAGACTGTGTTGCTTTAAACACTACCAGCCCTTTAGGAGCACTCAGATTTCCAAAGAGAAGCAACGAAGAAACGGTAATCTGAATTAATCTGTGTGTGCATGTTTGTGCGTGTGTGAGTGCATTTTATTTATTTCTTGAAAGAGTATACATTAATATGTGTATTTTATACCCTATTAATAAGTAGTGTCTTTTGAATCCTGATGTTCTAACTCTGAGTAACTTACACGAAATTGGATTTCTAACTCTGAGTAACTCTGTGTAAGAACTCCGCCTGTGTAAGTTTATCTTACATTGCCGGTCCCAAGCCCGGATAAAGGAGGAGGGGGAGGGCGTCAGGTAGTCGACAGCCGGCACTCCTAGGTTACGTCGAATCTTTATGAATATGAATCCAGAACGAAATTGCGCTAAAGCTAGGACGTCACCCGTAAGTGGCGCGCTGTGTGGCCTGAGCACAGTGATAAGTGAGCAAGGGCCGCTGTATCTCCATCGGCGCCCGGATGCAGTGTTAAATGAGCAAGGGAGCCATAGAAACTTCTTTTCGGACGACTCCACTCAAAGTTGTGTGGAAGCATATGCTCCTATCAACTTTACACGGGACACACAAAAGAAGTACTCTGGCCTTATTAGACGAGGGAGGGTAAAGAAGTTAGGACAGGAGGGTAGAGTTCAAGAGAATAGAATGCGTGTGGGAACGTGGAATATAGGAACCTTAACGGGCAAATCGATGGAAGTAGTGGAAGTTATGGTGAGGAGAAGGATAAGTATTATGTGCCTACAAGAAACTAAGTGGGTTGGTCATAAGGCAAAGGACCTAGAAAACTCAGGTTTTAAACTTTGGTATTCGGGCACAAATAGAACGAGAAGCGGTGTTGGCATCATCGTGGACAAGACCCTGACACAAGATGTTGTAGATGTCAAGAGGGTAGGAGATAGAATTATGGCAATCAAGATTGTAATAGGACAAGAACTCATCAATGTGATTAGTGCGTACGCACCTCA
>JAOTRO020225803.1:0-16636 GCA_028566515.2 Pyracantha coccinea
GTAGACTAGGTAAACAATCCTAACTACAAGCAACCACTTTATTTAAAAAACAAATAACCTAAAGATAAATCTTAACAGATAGGAGTGTTGAATGACTTTTTTTCAAAGTATCTTCTAACAGCTCGCTTAACGAAATAACAAACAAATACGATCCGAATAATTTCTGGTCCCCGTCAATACTAAAACTCGGTTGATAGGCCATAGCTTATATTCCATCGTAACCACGCGGCTATCAAGCGACATGTGTGCGGTGAAAATTCGTTAGTTACAATTGGACGGACAACCATACGTTAACGTTATACAGTGAACGTATTTAATTAATTTTTTGCTAGACGATAGTACCCGCCGGCCTGCTGTTAATTACATTAACAAAGACGGTCGCCGGTCGAAACCAAAACCGGAGAGTGAAGTACAAGGGTTCTCAATTCTGTTCTGTCACGTAAGTTGAGTACGTGTAAAATAAGCAAAGAAAAAAAAAAGAAGATATATATATATATATGTTCCATTTTGTAAAAGAGAACGAAAAAGGAAAAACATCAACAAATGAATTGAAGCAGAAATAAAGAGAAAAAAATGAAATATTGACCAGATCGATATTGAGAGAGCGAGGAAGAGGGCGGAGGCAGCCGGCGTGAGAGGATGAAAGAGCACTGAGATATTGGCGCGGCTCAATCAGATTCAGGTGACCATAGAACAACGTACGTATCTACGTACATGCAGATGCTGTAAGTAGTATTCTTCTCTGAGTGAACCGGGCCAACATCACGGTAACTATTTCAATAAGGTAATTATATACACGCAAAACATTCTATATTTTTCCTGCATGCTGCATCAACTTCATACATATATACATACATACATACATATATATATATATAGAGAGAGAGAATTATTTACCAAATGAAGCAGAGAAAGAAGTTGAAGGATAGTAGAGGACTTACTGCCGAGGAGGATATATATATACCATATATATTGATAATAATGATGCTGAAATTGAAAGGCAGAGGGTGTAGTGAAAGCAATGAGAGAAAAATTGGGAATGTCATGGATCAATATTTAAGGAAGGACTATATATATATATACATATAGAGAGAGAGAGAGAGAGAAGCACATTGCTGTTGCAGGGTGCTGGTGGAGCATTAAAAACCAGCAGCTACCGAATTAAAACCCTAATGCCAAAGGACCATAGCAGCATTCAATACCATGCTAACGTCCCATCAGCACGGCCCATAATATTCTCTCTCTATCTCTCTCTACTCTCTACTCTCTCTCTAGATCCTCTCTCTCATCTCTGTGATACACACTTCCACAGAAGCTGGCTAGGCACAGAAACAACAAGGTTGCAGTTGCAGGGCCTGCACATTAACAACGGAATCTCACTCTCTGCTGGGTTGCAGGATAAATTTCCTTTCTCTGCTCTTCTTATTATTAACAGAAGATACAAACCTAGAGACACACGTCTATCTAATATCTATCTCTCTCTATGCAGGCTGCAGCACCAGCAAAAACACAAACACGTTAATCAAAACTAAAAATTGAATTACGTACGTTAAATTAAACTAAAGTAAAAGGAATATCAAATGAGTTGTCAAAGTAACGCCCCCACCACCCCCCACAACGGCCATGCAAAACGCTTGCTTTTTATTATTATCTCCCTCTTTAGTCTTTACTGAACCAACTACTTCATCCATCTTAATTACTAGTTATGGAATCTCGTCAGTACTGACAGTGGCGATGCCATTTTTGTCCCTTGCTTTCTGTTTACTAATTAATAACCGCGGGATATGGAGACTGGAAGAGGGAGAGAGACTTCAGTTGAGTTAGCCTTGCTAATTAATTAATTAATTAATTCTTGAGTTGAGGAAATTCACATTGCACATCTGATTCATTTTCTGCTAAAAAAATTGGGAGACTAGGTAGTTGATCATGTTTAAGAACATTGTTTAACTCTTTACATATGTAAAAGTATCATTCAACTCGTTGAGGGACCGTTTGATTACCATACCATTTTTAATTCATAGTTTAATAACCATACCATTTTTAATTCTTAGTTTGATAACCATACCATTTTTAATTCTTAGTTTGATAACCAATTTTACATTACAAAACATGTATTAATCTACTCTCGACGCGATCAATATCTAGGCTTCAAACTTTGACCTTGCCAACTGACTCTTGTCATACCTAATTCGAACACAGGACCTCAAGACTAGCTACCAACTTAATATTTAACAAAAAAAAAAATCATCATAACTCAAAAAATATGCGATGAATATTTTGCTACACGTTTTTTCATTTGTTTCATTTTCCGCAATAAATAAAAACAGAAACAATTAACAAAAACTTTCAACCCATCGTCATTTATCTTTATACTTGAAAACTAAAAAGTAGAAATTAAAAAACTGAAATAGCAACAACACTTTAAAATTAGAAAAGACATTGTATATGTACACAATTTAAGCCATCGTTCTCTATAAATAAATATACTTTACATATAAAAAATCACAGTATAGTTATCGACACTCTATAAACATCTTGAATCTTGAGGCACCCTTTATGTATATGTTCTTTGTCATATTTTCACAAATAAAATGCATAATAACCTTTTAAGAAGAGGGACTTGTCAAAATCACTCTCTGGACCGAAGTTTCTGAGCCTAGTTAGTTTTAAAATTTAAAGAAGAAGCCCGCCCAACCCTTCTTTTTAAATAAGGTAAGAACATTTCCCACAAGCTAGCTAAGCTATTCTAACACTTTGAACAGTCACTCGCTAAATGTAGCGAGAAAGAGAGAGAAATTAGTACACTTCTTCGCTGGAGAGGGCACAAGATGTTCTGATGCATAAGAGATTACTGCATGTGGCACATGACCCTGCCACTAGACCCGCAGTCCAAGTTCGTCTTGGACAAGGAATTATTGGCATAGAAAGTTATTTGTTTAGCCAATCTTTTATGCAGGTTCGTTCTGCTTCCGGCTCAAATTCATCGAGGAAAGCGAATGTCAATGTTCTGCTGCTGCCAACAAAGAGAGGAACGGCAATATGAATGTTTATGTGGAGTTGGCTTTCTCTATTGAAAACATTGATCTTTACATCTCTCATATGGCACGTTATTTCTTATGTATTCAGTCATCCACCGCCAGCTTTTGGTTTGTCACCAGACCTTGAACTTGCTCTTGCAGCTGAGAGGTTACAGATAACTCTGTGTATGCCAGTAAACTGTTTACAAGACAAGTAGGTTGAAATACGTTCTTTATGATTGTCATCATTTTCACACAATGAACTACATGAAAGAAGATACTTCTCCGTTTTGCAGTATGACCTGTATACTTCTCCGTTTTCACACAATACCTGTCATTTCTATATGTATATATGAATATCTCGTATGACTTTGCTGTGTATGAAAAGATCTTTCACAGGAAGGAATTACAGCAAATAATTGATTGCTATAGTTTTGCATTGTTCTTATATAATTAACTTTGCTATACTACAAATTTTACAGGTCGATGCACGAAATTACTATTTCCACGAATTACAGGTCCTTGCTCAGAGTCGCAACTGATGTTTCCAGGAGAATGAACTACTTGCACCAAAGCAATATAATTCATAGGGACTCAAAAGCTGCTAATCTTTTGGTAGACGGAACTGGAGTAATAGATTCTTTGTATCTCTTAACTATGTAGCATATACAAGTACTTTATTTAGTGTACTTTTCTCAAAATGAAAGAGACATGGGCAGGACGTGTGCGTTCTTAAGAGACATGGGCAGGACGTGTGCGTTCTTGTCCTTGTTACATATTTCTCTTACAACAAGAGCTTATCAGGTTATACTTTGGGTATGTGTAGATTTAACATGGTGTTCATATTTAATTATTCGATTTTCTTTAAGTTTGAAATTATTGTTGATGGGCAGTAAAAAGTAGCTAATTTTGGCACCGCGAGAGTATAGGCACAGTATGGTGTTATGACTGCAGAAAATGGCACTTGTCGCTCCCGAGGTCTGTGTTACTCTGTTCCCTAGATATTAACCATCTCATTTGCTTCACTGGAATTAAGCATCTGGATATTACACTAGTGTCTGACACATGATTGCTTTCTGTTGGTCAAGGAAGGTTATAAAGCATATGACATACGATCATAAAGCTCATGTTTTTCGCTTGAGGGTTGTTCTCTCGTCCATCCTCTGTCCATGTTCCGTGACTAAAATGTCAGCTTCCCTACGAGCACTTAACTCCGATACAAGCAGCAGTTGGCGTAGTCCAGAAGGTATTCGTGTACTTTTTTTTCCAGCAATATAAGCCATTCTTTGATCTTTATCCTTGATGGAATTGAGTTTCCTTTTCGTGATGAGAAATTTTCTTCCAGCAATGTAAGCCATTTTTTGATCACTTAAAGGTTGCGAAAGGAAGCGAGGATAGACGAAAGGGAAAGTCAGCTAAAGTAGAACCCAATGAGGAAAAATTCTTGACCAGACCGGTGACGTGACACGACTCTATGTGGTCCGTTTGTTTTGTTAATGTAAAGTAAAATTTCAAACTTTTCGTTCATAAATCATAATCATAGTCAAGTTGACTAGAAAACGTGTTTCATCAACCAGATTGATTGTTCGAATAAAAACAAAAAAATCTTCAACTCGATGAACAAAGATTCTCTCCTGAAAATTTGACGGCCCACTAAAGCATATATCCCAGTTACTATAACGGCGTGTCGGGAATCTGATGTCCTCCACCCTTCCTTTTCATCTCTCGGGTATTTATTTGTTTACTTTTCGATAAAACATGCACGACGACGAGCCAAAAATATAATAATTGACAAGATGATGAGAGAGACGTATCTACAACGGGAACGGAGACTTCCTTTATACACCCTTACCTTTTGGTTTTGAGAATAATTTTTTAAACATTTTAGAAAGCCGCTCTATATTCGACAATGACGGTCTCACGTTGCTTCTCTTTCGCTTTTACCCAAACGAACAAAAGAATCACAAGTAATTTCTATAAATTCATTGCTTAACTTGGAAGGTTTGAGAAAAAGTATCCGTCTTCAACTACATAAGTCACCACTTTCCTGCCCTGCCGTCTGCAGAAGCAGCAACCGAACTCACCACCAAGAAGAAGAAGATCAAATGGCAACGAGGGAAGGAGAAGTGGTAGTCAAGATCGACGATGGCGATGGTTCCGGTAGCATAGAAACAGAGACTGCACCGTATAACGGAGAACCAGCTCCAAGGACACTTGTAATTCAGGGCTCCCCAGAAAAGCTGACTGAATCTTTCCGACGGAGAAGCAAAGAGCTTCCGGAAGCTCCCTCCAGCTCCGACGGAGCTGAGGCTGTCATCCAATGCAGCTCCAACGCCTCCTTCCCCCGAAGCTCCGGCAAACCCCCCATCAGCAAGACAAGGTCCAGGCTTCTCGACCCACCAGAGGAAGTGTTTCCGAAATCCGACAGAACGGCGGCTTCCGGACGATCGCTTGGAAAAGACGACGACGCTTCGGTTTTCGACGACCGCGACATTGAAGACATTCCGGCGGAGTACAGGAAGTGGAAGTTCAGCGCGCTCACGTTGCTTCAGTGGGTGAGTCTTGTTATTGTTATAGCTGCTTTGGTTTGCAATCTTTGGATTCCGATTTTAAAGAAGCAAACTTTGTGGGATCTTCCGCTGTGGAAGTGGGAAATTCTGGTTCTGGCATTGATTTGTGGTCGTTTGGTTTCTGGTTGGGGAATTCGGGTGGTTGTGTTCTTCGTGGAGCGAAATTTCTTGTTGCGAAAACGGGTTTTGTATTTCGTATATGGATTAAGGAAATCGGTGCAGAATTGTCTCTGGTTGGGTTTGGTCTTGTTGGCGTGGCACCTGATTTTTGATAAGAAGGTGCAGGAGAAGACCAAGAGTAGGATTTTGCCTTATGTGACCAAGATTCTTGTGTGTTTTCTGGTTGGGACATTGATTTGGCTGCTGAAGACAATACTTGTTAAGGTTCTTGCCTCGTCTTTCCATGTCAACGCATTTTTTGATCGAATTCAGGAGGCTTTGTTCAATCAGTATGTGTTGGAGACACTTTCAGGCCCCCCTCTGTTTGAAAGGCAAGTGCCTCTAGAAGAGGAAAAAGCCGCGGCAGCTGAGATTCAGGAGTTTCAGAAAGCGGGGGCTGCTATTCCTCGCGAGTTCAGGGCAACTCTTCTTCGCAGGGAAAGGAGTGGGAGAGTAGTAGGGAGTGGACACCAAAATAGCCCCAGGGTAGGGAAGAGTCCCGCGGTTTCTAGGCCAGCATCTGGGAAGCAAGATGAAGGCATCCCGGTTGATCACTTGCATAAGCTAAACCAAAAGAATGTGTCGGCTTGGAATATGAGAAAAATGGTAAACATCATCCGGCATGGGGCCTTAACCACTCTAGATGAACAGATACTGAACTCTGATATGGGAGACAACTCTTCTTTGATGATTAAAACCGAATCTCAAGCAAAAGATGCAGCCAGGAAGATATTTTTCAGAGTAGCCAAGCTGCGGCCTCCGTAAGTTTACATAATTTATTTTCCCATTTGATATTAGTTTGGTTTGATCTTCATCTGCACGTGAGCTACACTATGTTAAATTATCTAATGGTTGCCTGCTCAGAAGTACTTCGTATGGGAGTAATGTACAGGAGTTACTAATGCATTTTGTTGTGACAGATACATTTGCCTCGAGGATTTGATGCTGTTTATGGATACAGATGAAGCTTTAAAGGTATTTCGTCTCTTTGGTGCAGCAAGTGAAGATGACAAAATCAGCAAGACCGCTTTTAGGAATTGGGTGGTAATAATGCCTTTTAAGTTGTGCTTTCTGTCATCGACGAACCATTTATTGAAGAATGAATGTGTTTTTCTCGTTTCTTTAGGTCAATGCTTTTAAAGACAGAAGAGCACTAGCATTGTCTTTGAATGATGCAAAAACAGCTGTGGATGAACTCCATAACATATTAAACGTCCTTGTAGCTATCATCATTTTGATAATCTGGCTTATTATACTTGAGGTTCATGTCACCCACTTCCTTCTCTTAATGGGCTCCTAGCTTCTTTTGGTTGCATTTATCTTCGGGAACACATGCAAGACAGTTTTTGAAGCAATCATCTTTCTATTTGTAATGCACCCGTTTGATGTGGGTGATCGTTGTGAAGTGGATGGAGTCCAGGTGAAGATTTGAATAAGAAGTTATGTTTATGTGTAGTGTGTATTACCTTAGGATCTGTGTTTATACTGATATACCTAATTGCTTGATGTTTTTTTCGGTTTCAGATGGTAGTTGAAGAGATGAATATATTAACTACAGTCTTTCTGAAGTTTGATAACCACAAGATCATATACCCTAACAGTGTTCTTGCTACCAAGGCAATTGCTAACTATCGTCGTAGTCCTGACATGGGCGATGCTATTGATTTTTGTGTGCATATTTCAACTCCTTTGGAGAAGGTGGCTACTATGAAAGGAAGAATACAGAGGTATACCTTCAAAAGAAATATTTACATTTTGGAAACAACACATCCACACATGTTAGAAAGTATGAGTATATGCCTTTCGGGTTTTGCTACGGAGGAATCACACCCCTCATATGATTATCATCTGCTTAACATGTTACACAGGTAGATTGAAGACAAGAAGGACCACTGGTACGACGCTCCAATGTTGATCATTAGGGATGTGGAGGAGTTGAACAAACTGAAGATATCGGTATGGCTGACACACAAGATTGAACCATCAGGACATGCTGGAGAGATGGCACAGGAGGAGCCTTTTGATCGAAGAGATGATCAAAGCGTTCAGAGAGCTAGATATTGAGTACCGGTTACTGCCTCTCGACGTCAACATCCGAGCCATGCCAAGTTCAACCTCCAACAAGCTTTCTTCAAATTGGACAACTTGTGTCCCGGCACCAGCAAACTAACACTCTTCAACTTGTACTCTGGGAGGACTGGCACGACGGATGAGGGTTCTTTGGAACATAACGTTTGATGGTGAGATATAACAGCAGAGCAGACGCTTGTAGTTCCAGACCAACATATGAAATTATGCATATATTATAGATAAAGTGCCAATCCTCCTCACTTGAGATGGACCATTGTGGTACTATTCCATCACTCTAATCGTAAAGTGTATTGAGTTTGAACTTGGGAAGGGTGCCGGGTAGACCATGTAGTTGGATACTTGAAATAAAAAAACTTCCACCACTTATATTGTAACTTTTGATATGCGGGCTGTGTTCCTAAACATTGAAAAATATCTCTTATATACTGATATTATTTTGTTTTCTAATTCTATTTATTTATTAATATATGGCGGTAAAATTGAAAGAGTGTAATTTTCTTATTAAAATCGTAACAAGGTACTTCATAATGAATTGTCGATTTGTTTAATTCGTATGAATGATTAAATAATATTTAAATCGAATGAATTCTTTCCAAAATAATGATGTTTAAATGACAATAGAATGAATAGTTTCAGTCATGATTTTTGTGCGCTAAAACGATGAAGTGCATGTCCTTTTTATCAAAAGAAAGAAAAGATTATGCTGTAATGGCGGTCTCGCATTACCAGAGCAGCGAATGGTGGAGGACCGGAAGCTATGATGGAGATGGATGTAAACTATTCTTGTGAGTGTTTGTATAGGGACAATTCGTTCAAAGAGTTCCCTACCATTACCACGATAATGACTCGAGCACTTTCTTCTTGTCCACCAATATTGGATTTAATTCCCATCTCTAAGAGCAGCGGCAGCAGCAGCAATCGTGTCAAGAAGAAGAAGAGGATTATCAAATGGCAACGAGGGAAGGGCAAGTTCTACCCAAGATCGACGGCGGTGATGCTTCTTCCAGCAAAGAAACAGAGACTGCACCAAATATCGACGGAGAAGCAGCTCCAAGGTCGCCAATAATTCACGGCTCCCCAGAAAACCCTACTGAATCAGTCCGACGGAGAAGCAAAGATCTGCCGGGAGCTCCCTCCAGCCCGGGCGGAGCTCCCGAGATTGTCCGATGCAGCCCCAATGCCTCCCCCCGAAGCTCCTGGAAACCGCCGGTGAGCAAGACCAAGTCCAGGCTGCTCAACCCACCGCTTGAAGAAGCGTGTCTGAAATCGGACAGAGCTGTGAGCTCCGGATGAACTCCGCGGAGAAATGACGACGCTTCGGCTTTCGATGACGACGACCTCGAAGACATTGCTTCAGTGGTTGAGTCTTGTTATTGTTGTAGCTGCTTTAGTTTGCAATCTATGGATTCCAGTAATAAAGAATCAAATTTTTGGTTTTCTTCCGCTGTGGAAGTGGGAAATTCTGGTTCTGGCATTGGTTTGTGGTCGTTTGGTTTCGGGTTGGGGAATTCAGCTGTTTGTGTTCCCTGAAGAGCGAAATTTCTTGTTGCGAAAACGGGTTTTGTATTTCGTATACGGTATAAGGAGATCTGTTCAGAATTGTCTGTGGTTAGGATTGGTGTTGTTGGTATGACACTTGATTTTTGATAAGAAGGTGGAGAAGGAGACCAAGCATATGATTTTGACTTATGTGACCAAAATTTTGGTATGTTTTCTGGTTGGGACATTGATTTGGCTGCTGAAGACAATACTTGTTAAGGTTCTTGCCTTGTATTTCCATGTCAACGCCTTCTTCGACCGGATCCAGGAGGCTTTGTTCACTCAGTATGTGTTTGAGACGCTATCTGGTCCCCCTATGTTTGAAAGGCAACACACACAGGAAGAGGAAAAGGCCGCGGCAGCTGAGATTAGGGAGTTTCAGAAGGCCGGGGTGGCTATGCCTCGTGATCTTAGGGCAACTCTTTTTCCGAGGACAAGGAGTGGGAGAGTTGTAGGGAGTGGAAGCCATAATAGCCCCAGAGTAGGGAAGAGTCCCGCGGTTTCTAGGCCAATGTCTGAGAGCCAAGATGAGGAGATCCCGGTTGATCACTTGCATAAGCTAAATCAGAAGAATGTGTCGGCCTGGAATATGAGGAGGATGGTAAACATCATCCGGCACGGGTCCTTAACCACTCTAGATGAACATATACTGAACTCCAATGTGGGAGATGAGTCTTCTTTGAAGATTACAACTGAATGTCAAGCAAAAGAGGCAGCCAGGAAGATATTCATGAGAGTAGCCAAGCCAGGGTCCCCGTAAGTTTATTCAATTATTTGCATCATTCGATATTGATATTGTTTGATCTTCCTCTACATGCAGGTTACACTATGTTTAATTACTGAATGGTTTGATGAGTGCTTTATTCTGTATTTTAGTGTTATCTCTGTGCAAGTGTTTGATTACATGCTCAGATGTTAAGCTCTATCCTTCCGTTAAAAACATGTAGGGAAGTACTTTATTGGACTTACCTAGAACGTGTTGTGCTAATGCATTTTGTTGTGACAGACACATTTTCCTGGAGGATTTGATGCGGTTTATGGATAAAGATGAAGCTTTGAAGACGCTTCATCTCTTTGGTGCAGCAAGTGAACATGACAAAATCGGGAAGACCGCTCTTAAAAATTGGGTGGTAATAATGCCTTTTTAACACTTTTACCTTTGGTTCTTGTTTGTTTTTGCTGTTAATCAGCTAGTAAAGTCTATGCATGTTCAAATCTTGGAGAAGCAAGAGGTAAGATATGCTTTCTGCCATCGACGAACCATTAATTGAAGGATGGATGTGTTTTTCTCATTTCTTGTAGGTCAATGCATTTAAAGAAAGAAGAGCACTAGCATTGTCTTTGACTGATACAAAAACAGCTGTGGACAAACTCCATAAAATTATAAATGCCCTTGTAGCTATTGTCATTGTGATAATCTGGCTTATTATTCTTGGGGTTCATGTCAGCCACTACCTTCTCTTAATAAGCTCCCAGCTTCTTTTGGTTGCATTCATCTTTGGGAACACATGTAAGACGGTTTTTGAAGCAATCATCTTTCTATTTGTAAGGCATCCGTTTGACGTGGGTGATCGCTGTGAAGTGGATGGAGTCCAGGTGAAAATTTGAGTCAGAAGTTATGCTTACTGTGTTGTATGTATTACCTTAGGATTTATGTTTATACAGATTTACCTAATTGCTTGATGTTCTCTGCGTTTCAGATGGTAGTTGAAGAGATGAATATATTAACTACAGTCTTTCTGAAGTATGATAACCAGAAGATCATATACCCTAACAGTGTTCTTGCGACCAAGGGAATTGCTAATTATCATCGTAGTCCTGACACGGTTGAATTTATTGATTTCTGTGTTCATATCACAACTCCTATGGAGAAGGTGGCCACTATGAAAGAAAGACTACAGAAGTATGCATTCGAACGAATATTTTACTTTTCCTGTTTTTTTTTCTCTAATATTTTCGAGACAACACATCCATTCATGTTATGGAATGTTTGGTGTAACGTGTAAAGGCCTTTCGGCCTTTGCTAGGAAGGAAGTACACCCATCATATGATAATCCACTGCATAAAATACGTGTTTTATTGTTGGATCATTATCCAAATTGAATCAGTCTTAATCTGGGCTCTGGCTACTTAACATGTTATGCAGGTATATGAAAAGCAGGAAGGATCACTGGCATGATGATCCGTTGCTGGTCACAAGGGATGTGATAGATTTGAACAAACTGATGATATCGGTATGGCCGACACACAAGATGAACTATCAGGACATAGAGGAGAGATGGAGAAGGAGAAGCCTTTTGGTCGAAGAGATGATCAAAGTGTTCAAAGAGCTCGATATTGAGTACCGGTTACTGCCTATTGACATCAACGTCCGAGCCATGCCAAGTTTAACCTCCGACAGACTTCCTTCAAATTGGATAACCAGTGCCCCTAAGCCAGCTAGTTAATAAACTTCCAAGTACGCTGTCGCCACTTTCAAACTAAGACCTGCAGTACCGGAATGACGGATGAGGGTTCTTCGGAACGAATGATTGATGAGAAATAACAGAAGATGCTTGTAGTTTCAGACACATGTAGGTTATGCATGATGTTTCAAGCATGGTAGTTCCTACTCAGTCCAGATATTACGTTTTGTACTAAACTATTTTGCTTCTATTCTTATTAAAAAAAAATTGGAGCTATTGTCACGAACTTTGGTCTAATTGAAGCTTTGGTTCCTAAATTAAAATTTTGTGAGTGTGGTGGTTCCTTAACTTGTTATAATGTGTAACAATGGTCCTTTTGACTAATTTTGTTAAAACTTTCATTCACTTTTTGTCCCTTTAAACTCTTTGGATGGAAGTTCTAACGGAAATCGCCAAAAGCTCCAATCGAGCTAAAGTTCAAGAACCAAGGCTCCAATTGAGCAAAAGTTCAAGAACCAAAGCTCCAATCGAGCTAAAGTTTAGAAATCATTGCTTCAGCCGAGTTCATCCGCTGAATAATATGACTGAACGGCAGGAATTTTTTAGGATTTAGGTTGAGTTGACTAAAATTATATGTTAAGTTCGGGTCTCATCCCCGAACAACATTTGAAAAAAGACAAAAAACATTACTTGGCTACTCAAATATGAGTAGGAAGTCTTACTCAAAACTCTTAGTATTTGAATCACAGAGCTTTGTACTTATAATCAAAACTGTTCATATTATCAATCACACTTTAAAGATCATCTCTGCAAAAAAATGAATTAAAACTAAGATCGTGTAGTCAATCTATTCTAGCAAATACATAGATGGCTTATAATGCGTTCACCAATTCCGTTCATTTGTTTTATACAGTTTAATGACTAAACAACTTTAATTTTAATTCATTTTTTACAGAGATGATCTATATAGGGTGATTTATAATATGAACGGTTATGCTTATAAACAAAAAGTTTTATACATTAGCAACAAACAATTTAAGTAAAAGTTCTTACTCATCATTTGAATAGTCAAGACTTGTTCCAAAAAAATACAAAGGCCCAGTAACATAAGATCTACAACGCCTAAGAAATTGTTGTTTTATTGGGCTTTTGGCACTCTCCATTGTCAAAAACTCTTTCTCCATTCTCCATTCTCCATTCTCCATTCTCACTCTCCGTCGCGCAGCTTCCAAAAGAATGGAAGAGAAGGATGCCAATGAATTAACAGCAAGCCCTCAGACGACGCAAGAACTAGCAATGGAAGGCCAGAAGCATCTAGAAGAAACCATCGAGGCAGCTTTCCAGATCCTCTCCTCCATGAACGACGAGCTCTGCAACCCCACCTTGTGGTCCTCCACCGGCACCGCTTCCTCTAACGCTGCAAATGGCCCTTCTTCCCACTCTAGTGGCGTCAATAACGGCGATTCGTCTTCTTCTGAAAACACTTCTTCCCATTACCATGGAGACTTGGTTGGCGCTGGTGGTCCTGGCACCGGTGGAGCTCTTGAGGAGGCTCGATTTCGGTATAAGAACTCTGTGGGCTTGCTTCGTGCCGTTCTCGCCGCAATTCCCAAATCTCAGAAGGTGATTTCTGACACCCTTTTCTTTAATTTGGTCAATTTTCGATCCATAGTTGTCAAATTAAATAGTGAAATTGCCTACATAATCACGTTTATGCATTCCTACTTAACCAATGCCAATTATCTGTAAAGTATGATTTCTTCAAGTAGTTATTTGTGTGGTGGAGGATCCAGTGCAGTGTTATTTTAGTTATAAAATCAGGAAATAGTTGAAATTACTTGATTGACTGAACCACTGTTGAACTGGATGAGTAGAGATTTCCGTTGATTTTGCGTATGAAAGTGACAAGCTTTAACCGGAATCGAACGAAATGTTTGCTTCGTTTACTCGAAATCTCAAACTTCGTGAAATGCAGCAAATGCTTCAATGAAAAACTTGGAATGTTATAAGAGTCAATACTTTAGGTGTATTGTCATTGTGAATGGTTCTTTGTCTTGAGTTTATGTGTGTGTATGCATCTAATCGGAATGGTTTTATTTTGGATTGAGATATCACAGTTTGTGAACCATATTAGTTAGCTAACATACATATGTTCATTTTAAAATAGGCAACATCCAAAACTAGTTCAACTGCAGTCGGTTCAGAATCACCGGCAGATGAAGCTGAACTTGAGAAGTTAGATGAGCGAGCGTCCAATTTGAGAAAGGTAAGGTTGATGATTTCTCATATACCATGTCTAGAGGGGTTGAACTTTGTTTGGAGAGTTCATGTCTTTAATTATATGGAATTTTGATTTTTGATGCGCGCTTTAGTTGTTCCTCCAATGTTTCTGTAAAAGTTTCTATCGACATTGTTTTATTTTGTAGGAGCTTGCGAACAAGAATGTGTATATCAAAATTCTAATAGATCAACTACGGGATCTTATCACTGACATATCAACTTGGCAAAGTCCTTGTTCCGTCTGATTTCAGGAAGAATCTTCTGGCAGGTGATGCTGCTTTTTTATTAACTTTGCACAATCAGTGAAACCTTAATATCTTTGATTGTGTACGTTTTCCAATCAGTTTAGCGACGGGTTTATTATGTTTCACGAGGAAAATATTAGGTGAGAAATAGAATAGTGATGAGGTTTATAAATCCTGAGATATCTGATGTTAAAGATCAACTTGTCGATTCTAATTTCGGATTTGGTAGCTCAATTCTTCTTCCATTGTCTTGCTTGTATTCAATGTCTGATTTGAAAGATATATGGAAGATCGGTTTCCCAAGGCTTCGTTTCTCGTCCTGTTGACGTTGGGTGAAATTGTTAATGTGCATGATTATCTCCAGCTCATAATTTTTTCATGAGCGAGCGTTATTTAGTTTAATTTCAACCGTTCTTCATTGTCTTTTGATGCTTAGGAGAGCAAAACTCTTGTTAATGCTAGGGTTGATTTGGGTTACTGGGCCGAGACCAGTTATATTAACCCGATTCATCTATTTCTTTAAGCTCAAAACAAATTTGGGCCTTTAAAATCTTTACTCTGCCAAAATAATATTTAAACAAAACCAGTGAGCTTTGTGTTCATAAGTTGAGAATGTTATAAAAACTCTTTAAAAAGTGAGATTCTTCATAGATTTTTTTATAATATTATATTTTTTGTACAGTAATTTATAATATTAACACGGTAATTTACGTTAAACTGTAAGACAACAGAGAATGGCGTGTAGCATCTCTCTTGTAAGTTTTAGTGGCATCTTTTACAGTTGGGTGAGGTGGTGGGCCCAATGAACCCACCATTTTTAATTAAGGGATAAAGTGGCAGAGCATCTCGTCGTCCTTTTGTATGGTGTAAAGTAAAACTACAGAAAGAGAACCAGAAACCCATCCAATCTCAAAATCTAAGTCCAAATCGAATGGCGACTCCGGTGAAGGTGTACGGACCACCGTTATCGACAGCGGTGTCAAGAGTGTTGGCCTGTCTCCATGAGAAAGGGGTGGACTATCAGCTCATTTCCGTCAACATGGCCAAAGGCGAGCACAAGAAGCCCGACTACCTCAAGATTCAGGTATCGTTTCCTATATAATATAGCATATATATATATATATATGTGTGTGTGTGTATTCTCTCACTCACAGACTCACATTCATGATATGTCGTTCTTTTAAGCCATTCGGACAAGTACCAGCTTTTGAAGACGAAGACATTTCCCTCTTCGGTATATATCCTAATTTCATTGTTCTTGTTTTACTAATTCGGCAGCGAATTTCTAATTATGGATAATTTAATTGGGGAATGCATCTTAATTAATTAATTAATTAATTTATGATTTTTTCACTCAGAATCCAGAGCCATATGCCGGTACATATGTAACAAGTATGCAGATGAGGGAAACAAGGGTTTGTACGGTATGAATCCATTGGCAAAAGCCTCGGTAGATCAGTGGCTGGAGGCCGAAGGGCAGAGCTTCAGCCCTCCGAGCTCAACGCTGGTGTTTCAGCTTGTGTTTGCGCCGAGAATGAAGCTGAAGCAAGACGAGGGGGCAATAAGGCAGAACGAAGAGAAGCTTGCCAAGGTGTTGGATGTGTACGAAAAGAGGCTGGGGGAGAGCCGGTTCTTGGCGGGGGATGAATTCTCGCTGGCTGATCTGTCGCACTTGCCCAACACGCAGTACCTGGTGAATGCCACCGACAGGGGAGAGCTGATTACTTCGAGAGGGAATGTGGGAAGGTGGTGGTCTGAGATATCGAGCCGGGAGTCGTGGCAGAAGGTGGTTGAGATGCAAAAGCCTACTTAAAGTTGATCAGCCCTGCAGTTAGCTCACTTAATTGCAGACTTGAATAAATTAGTTGTTGATGTTCTTCAACCAGAAACCTTGTTGTTAGGTTTTGTTGAGTTTGGACACTGTTTCGGTAAAAGAGTTTGCTAAATTTGTGATGATTTCTTGTTACATTATTTATTTAACAAATGAATGTTTCTAATTTACTCTGATATACGGAGAGGAAAATTCAAATCAGGTGCACGGGTTTAATCGGGGTGACGTAAAATATGTGTTGATGTTGGGCTTTATACATGAACTACTCAAGTCTGATTCATTAAATTAATTTGAGATTCTACCCGAATACCAATCGGTATAGAAAGAGTAGCTCAACTCTTTTAAGCTTATGCGAGGTTTTTAGGGTCTGTTTGGCAGTGTACTTGAATTCAACTTTTTGAACTCAAAAACAATTTTCAAGGTTTAGGCCTTAAAAACTTGTTTGGTATGATTATTTTTAAAAACTGAACTCAAGACTAACTCAAAAATATAGTCTATT
>JAOTRO020225907.1:0-34313 GCA_028566515.2 Pyracantha coccinea
ATAAAGCAAGTAAACAGGTTGTTATATATTAAACATTAAGTAATTCATCAATTAGTTTTCTACTTATTTTTTCAGACGGTAAAATAGGATTAATACGATCAGTATTTTTTTGTGAAAAGGAACTAACTAGCTTTATATCGTCCTCAGATATAACTTTACGATGTGTAAATTTATCCAGCATAGCTCGGGCGAAATCATATTCATGTTGGTTTTTTTTCATCAGCAATTCTTCTATCATATTTTAAAAATCTATCCAAACTTCTTCATAATCCATCACCAATATCTAATGTTTCACCTATATTATATAAACGATCACCCTCCTTTATTATATATCTACCTCCGACTATATCACTATCTCTACCAGATAATGATGCAAGCTTAAACACTCCTGAAGATTTATTGACATTATCTTCACCTTTTTTAAGACTAAACGGTGTACCACTAAGATGAAGATTTTGTCTACCCTTTAACATACTTCTAGATAATCTTAAATTTCTTGCGTCATGATCACGTAGATCATCTCCATTTCGATCGCTAAGCCCTGACCCTATAATAATATCTGAATTAATAGGTCCAGGTCCTCCAGAAGGGCTTCCTGATGGGCCATTTCCAGATACATTAGACGTAGACATATTATTAAACTGACTAGTTCATTGGTCATTAGCACTTAAAAGCTGATAAGCTTCCATAAAATCAGAATAAATCATATTAGTATTTTCTAGATTATTTAATAAATAAAATAGAAAAGAATGTGATATTAATGGTAAAGAAAATAACTATTTATAAAAAAAAAAAAATATAAAGTAATCACTTTCATCTAAGATCCTCAATAGTAAACTGTTACATATAAAAATAATCATACAACATCTACAAAATGTCAGTATAATATTGCACCCTCTAAACCTAAATGATGATTTTCAGTTAAATGGTATGCTAGTAAACGTCAAAATCCTACTCCTATAAAGATTGTTCCAACGATAACGTGTATACCGTGGAATCCTGTTCCAAAATAGAAACATGAACCAAATACACCATCACTTAAAGTGAAAGAAGATACAGTGTATTCTACACCTTGTAAAATTGTGAACACGATTGCTAATAAAATAGTGTATAATAAACCGTATAAGGCTCCACTTCTTTCTCCTTGTATTAATGAGTGATGTGCGTATGTTACAGTTACACCAGATGATAATAATATAACTGTGTTTAATAAAGGTAATTCAAATGGGTTTATAGCTTGGATTCCCATTGGAGGTCACTCTGCACCTAACTCAACATTAGGTGATAAAGCACTATGGAAGAAAGTTCAGAAGATAGCTAAAAAAAACAAAGCTTCTGATACTATAAATAGCCCTATTCCCATATTTAAACCTCTTTGCACAGCCAATGTATGATTACCTAAGTAAGTAGCTTCACTTACTATATCTCTAAATCATAACGCCATGGAATAAACAACTGATATTAAGCTTGTGAAAAAAAATAAACTCGCAGAAGAAAATCCATGCATAGACATAACTCCTGTAGTAGTTATAGATAATAAACTTATTGAACTAAATAATGGTCAAGGCGAAGGACTAACTAAATGAAAAGGATGAGCTTGAAATGCGCTTCTTATATTTAATGACATTTTTTTTATGAATTTTTTGGCATAACCCTTATTTTTATTACGAATAAGCTAAAAATTGTTAATTAATTTACTAGCCTATCTTCGTTTTTCTTTTTGTCTTTTTAGATAAGTTTATCTCTTTTTAATAAAAGACTATAAATTAGTCTGTTCAAAAAGATAATACAATATTTTCTAAAAGATATGTAAAAAATAGATGTATTCATTCAAGAATTCATTCAAGACACATGTTTCGGATATCATTTCCATACAGGTTGTTTTGATCTTGTCACCATACTCTAAAAGGAACCCTACTTTGTAAGTAATCTATCAACAAGTGAATGTTATAACGTAGGTCAGTTTCTGTATTAATGTATCTTTCCCCAAATTCAGCAGGGAGCTTTACACGAAGTATAAAGGATGAATAATGATCACGTTCGAATAATGCTCTAAACCAAGTATGATAAAATTCAATATCACTGTTTATAATACAACTATACCAATGTGTATCTATAAGAATAAAATACCATATTTTTAACAAAGATATTACATGTCACATCTTAAAAAATTCATAATCTGGAATAGCCGATTCAAAAAAAGCCGTACCATCCTCAAACATTATATCCACTATCCCTACTGCATAACGTTTTATGTCACTTAAATCTATAAAGTATTCCTTTCCTGGACCATATACATTATAAATAAAAGTTATAAACGACAAAAGTAAGAATAAAGAATACCTACTACCTACGTCAATATTTGATATAAGGAAATAGCTACTATTTCAGATTATGTATTTTCACTTAATAAAATATCATAGCAGATAGAGTTTGGAAAGACCAACTTTAACCGCTATGATAAATTCAAAGAATAGTAAGAGAAAACTATAATCATGTAAGGAAAAATACTGACCATTTAACATAAGTAGTATTATTATGTTCAATTGCTCATAAACATAATGCATATCTATATTGTTATAATAAGGAATAAAATTAGACAAGACTTTCTCAAGTATAATTAAAATATTTTCTATTTGTTTTTCTACAAAATTTATCTTAATTATACTTACATCCACTATATTTTCCGTACAAGAAATGTTTTTATCGGTTATCGCTGATAAGGAATCCTCAAATACGTTTGTATTTTCAGACTTGTTTTGTTTTGCTACGGTAAATCCTGCTCAAAGTAACCCTCCCATAGTAAGAGAAAGTATAATAACTAGCTGACATATATCGCTAATTTCTAAATTAAAATTAATATTTACGTGTGTGTTTGTATTCATAATCATATTTTATATATTTGCTTGGAATAAAGATAAAAGTAAGAATAATCCTATGTTTTCTTTTGAGATAAACATGAACATAGTTAAGATCAATGTAATAATAGATATTGCATTAGTTAAAGAACTTGTAAGTTTTGCTTTACCATTTAATAGTATATATCAATTTTTCTGTAGGGGGTTTGTTTTATATACATTAGATGGTACATTATTATTACTATAATTTTTATATAGTTCCTTGTTTTCAAAAAACAAGATTTTTATAATTATTAGATAATATACACCACTTATTACACTAGTTAAAATAGCAATAAGAACCATAAATATATACCCTCTGTCTAGAGCCGCACTTAAAATCATCTGTTTTCCAAAAAATCCCATTAAAGGTGGCACACCTAAGAATGAGAATAATGTTATAGCTAAGCTTAAAGCTAACACAGTATTTACTTTGTAGTAATCCGCCATTTCTCTTGTATATTGTACAGGACTATAATTCCTGCTTTCCTCATATAAAGTATCTTCAGCGTTGTTATTTGAACTATTATTTCCATTTCTTATATAGATATACAGTGAATATCCTATAGTTATTAATATTAAGAATGCATTTAAGTTAGTTAAAGAGTATTGAATAATATAGAAAAAGAAAGCCATACTTGATTCTACACTTATTACTGATAGTGCCAAGAGTATAAATCCTAGATGACTTATAGTACTATAGGCATATAATCTTTTTATTCTAGATTGTGTTAAACCTAATAGCGAACCTATTATTAATGATAAAAGTGAACTTAATAAAATACTATTTTTTCAAGATATATTCAATAAATTTGAACTTGTAAAATATATTATTTCAAAAAACATAATTAATATTGATATTTTTGCTATTATTGCCACAAATGTCGTTACTATAGTAGGAATATGATCGTAGACACCAGGACTTCAAAAATGAAATGGCGCAGCTGATATTTTAAACAGAAAACCTACCGATAAAACTACTAAAGATATTTGTATATAATATTGATAGATATTTATAAAATTACTATTTTCTAGATTGTAATTAAGTGTATCTGATATATTACTTATAATAAATATACCATCTAAAGAAGTATTACCTGAATTTATGTATAATAAACTTTGACCTAATAATATTATACAACTAGATAAACCACCTAATAAAAAATATGTTAAAGACGCCTCCGTAGAAAGTTCAGAGTTTCTATAAACTGCACATAACAAGTATAAACCATAACTTTGTAATTCTAAACAAAGAAAGATTGACACTAAGTCGTTTGACGCCATTAATAGTATTGCCCCGTTTAAGACAAAAAGAATTAAAAGAGAATATTCTATTATTTTGTATTGTTCTAAATTTTCATTTTTGATTGCTTTTTCTATTGACATATTTTCCTGACTTTCCACAGGGTTTAAAAACGATCTTGGATAATAACTAGTTAATAATAAGATTAAGGCAGTTATTAAATAAATAAAGAAACTAAAAGTTTCTAGGTAAGGTTTTACAAAAAACAAACCTGAATAAATTGATATACCTTTACTCAAAAAGATTAAATTAAAGTTATCTATAGTTAAAATACAGATAATAAAAAGAAGATACATAATAGATCTTGAGAAAAGAATAGCTAATTCACGTATATGAGTAAGAGCGTTAGAGATTAATAAAATAATTGTTGACATGACTAACATTTTTTTGTTTTGAAGAGTATTGCTTATTTTTAATTAAATTATAATAAGAAAGCTACTTTTTTTTCATTTATGCCCTTTTTTTTTTGAGTAAAAAAAAATAAAGAGATAAAAAATATTTTTTATATGGTTAGCCCAGTGCAAGTATCGCGCTTACTTCTACCGATTACAAAACGGTTGCATTACTTTTATGCTAACCAGGCTTTTTTTTTCGGAGAAAAAAAAAACTCCTAACGATAATTACTTTAAAAACAAGTTTATATCTTACCTGTTGGCT
Source organism: Pyracantha coccinea (assembly GCA_028566515.2). NCBI lineage: Eukaryota > Viridiplantae > Streptophyta > Magnoliopsida > Rosales > Rosaceae > Pyracantha > Pyracantha coccinea. The sequence continues at coordinate 4,858 of JAOTRO020225907.1, forward strand.
GATATACTGGTACGTAACCAGCCAACCAGCCAACCAGCCAACCAACCAGCCAACCAGCCGGTTGGCTTACTAGTTATTTTGGTGATTTTATTTCAAAAGTATTTAAATAATAAATTTGAAGAGTGTTTGAAAGGTTAAATAATCGTCTGTTAGTATTATTGGCTTCTTAATCAAATTAAAAATTTTTCTAAAGAAACAGATTGTATACTAATAGGCATAGAGCTATGTAATATTCCACAGATCTCTGAACATTGACCATAGAAAGTACCTTCTCTATTTATATGAACAGACATTTGATTTAATCTTCCAGGGTAAGCATCACATTTAATACCTAATGAAGGACAAGCAAAAGAATGAATAACGTCGGCAGCACTAACCATAAATCTTGTATGTGTTAATTCAGGTAATATTACTTTATTATCTACTTCTAACATTCTTAAATTACCTGCTTCTAAGTCAGATTCTGGTACTAAGTAGGAATCATATTCAATAAATTCACCGTCGTCATTAATAAAATCTGCGTACTGGTAACTTCAATATCATTGATGACCTTCCACTGATACTGTTAAATTAGGATCTGTTACTTCATCCATTAAGTATAATAATTTGAAACTAGGGAAAGCGATTAATATTAATATTAATGCAGGTGTAATAGTTCAAATTAGCTCAATTAATGTACCGTGGTTTAAATATTTATTACTTATTTGAGTTTTACTAGCTGTATAGTTTCTACAAATGGATAATAATATTCAACTAACAGCAAATAATATAGCAAATAAGTAAAACATAATATTATTATGTAACTCCACTAATGCTTCCATTTGAGGGCTTGCACTATCTTGAAAAAATAAACCTCAAGGTCTAGGTGCATCACAACTAGCAAATAAAAAAGCAAATAATGATAATTGACTTGTAAGTGGTAAACTTACAAATGCGTGTGGTTTAGGTGGACTGTTTAAACATCACTCTAAACTATTATATGCTCTATTTAATAAAATTTGCACATAATCAAAGAAGAATTGAGGTACAAATCATGGGTATCTAGTGATTGCTTCTCCTGCTACTAATTGTTTATAAACAATGTATAAGAATAATGCTGTAGCTATAACAGACACAATAGAACCTAAACTACTTATTAAGTTTCATCCTGCGAAAGCATCAGGGTAATCACTTATTCTTCTAGGCATTCCTTGTAATCCTAAGAAGTGTTGAGGGAAGAATGTTAAGTTAACTCCCACAAATAAAACTCAGAAGTGTACTTTACTTAAGAATATATCATAATTCAATCCTAATATTTTTGGTATTCAGAAGTATCAGGCACTAAAGATACCAAATACTGCACCCATACTTAATACGTAGTGGAAATGAGCAACTACGTAATAAGTGTCATGGAATGCTATATCTAAAGAAGCGTTAGCTAAAACAACTCCACTTAATCCTCCTATTGTAAACATGAAAACAAATCCTAAAGCAAATAGCATAAATGGTGTCATATGTAATGATCCTCCATAACATGTAGCTAATCATGAGAATATTTTAATACCTGTAGGAACAGCAATGATTAATGTAGCAGCTGTAAAGTAAGCTCTTGTATCTACGTCTAGACCAACAGTATACATATGATGAGATCAAACCACAAAACCTAATACTCCAATAGACATCATAGCATAAACCATCCCTAAGTACCCAAAGATACTTTTATTAGATGCTGCTGAAATAGTAGTACTAACTATACCAAAAGCTGGTATAATTAATATATAAACTTCAGGATGTCCAAAGAATCAGAATAAATGTTGGTATAATATAGGATCACCACCACCAGCTACTTCAAAGAATGAAGTATTAAAGTTTCTATCTGTTAATATCATAGTAATTCCACCAGCTAAAACAGGTAAAGATAATAATAATAAAACAGCAGTAACTAAAACTGCTCAACCAAATAATGCTAATTTGTGTAATCTTATTCCAGGACTTCTCATGTTCAAGATTGTTGTTATAAAGTTTATAGCACCTAATAGACTACTTACTCCTGATAAATGTAAACCAAATATTGCTAGATCTACACTTGGCCCACTATGACTTTGAATTCCTGATAATGGAGGGTATAATGTTCATCCTGTACCTACTCCGTTTTCTATACTACTTGCAAAAATAAATAGTAATAAACTAGGTGGTAATAATCAGAATGAGATATTATTTAATCTTGGAAAGGCCATATCTGGACCACCTACCATTAATGGTAATAAGAAATTACCGAATCCTCCAATTAATGCAGGCATAACCATAAAGAATATCATCACGATAGCGTGAGCTGTTATTATACTATTATATAATTGGTTATCTGCTATATACTGTACACCAGGTCCTGATAACTCTAATCTGATTAATACGGAAAAAGCTGTTCCAATTAATCCAGAAAATAATGCAAACATCAGATATAATGTTCCTATATCTTTCGCATTACTTGATAAAAATCATCTTTCTCTTCACATACTAATATTGCTTCTCTTTAAGCTTAAATATAGATTCTTATCCAAAAATAGCTTAAAGATAAGCACCCTTCTTACAAATAGCTTGTTCCACAAAACTAGTCGCACTAGTCAATAATACATAATATACATGTATTGTTTGCACAGTTTTATCTCAATATTTATATCTTTTTTGCGCAAATTTTTTCGCTTTGTCACGATTAGATACGTTAGAAGTCGAAAAAAAAGTAGCAAATTAAAAAAAAGTGAAAAAAACCATAAATGTATACAAGACTAAAAAAAATATAGATTTTTGCTTTTTTTTCTATTAATGAACTGCAATCATAAAACCAAAAAACTACTGTTTTTTCTTAAAAAAAAAGAGATATAGAAGAATCGAACTTCGAATTAAAGATCTGCAATCAAAATGTAAAACCATTTACCTATATCCCGGTTTTTTTTTGTTAATTGTCTGTAAAAGCTAAAGAAATTATTTACACTTATGTACTGCGAAAAGTTACTAAGATTTTGCTTATTTTTTCTGGTCTGACACTATAACTAAAGCATTTTTACCAATTTCGAAAACGAATCCTAATGTTAATAAGATAAAGAAGATTAACATTACAAGTAAACCATATATATCATTGTTATACGAACTAACAGAATAGGGATATACTAATAATATTTCTAAATCAAATAATAGAAACAGTAAACCAAAGACAAAAAATGAAATATTGAATTGACTCCTATTTTGACCTAAAAATGAATGATACCCACACTCAAAAGGTGTTTTTTTCTCTTGATCTGGGTTATGAGGAGCAAGTAAAAGATTAACTGCTAATAAAATTATAGCTAAAATAGGGATAAATAAGAAAAAAAAAGTTAAACTTGACATATTTATGATGAATATTATATATTTTAATCTAACACGAGCTAATTTTCTGCTAGTTTACTGGTTTACTAGTTTACTAATTTAGCCACTCTAAACAAAAAAAAAGATAAAAGAATTTTTACTTTTTTTTATAAGTGTACGTTCTTATAAAAAAATAGAGTTATCCTACTCAAAGAGGTCCAATTCTTTAAAGGTATGTTATTTTGTATAACTATTAGGAAAACAATGCGTAGAAAAATCTTTAAATTTTGTTTATTATTTAGAATAAACAACGTGTCTTTATGCTAATGCTAGTTATAGCAACAATTTATATCTTCCACTTCTATACTCGGCAATTTATCGATATTGAGTATTTATGCCAATATAATACCTGTTATAATATCACGTTATATGTATCGCATATTTTAGTAAGGGGGTCTATTGTATACGGCTGACCATATATAAACTTTACAAATACCGAGTATTTACTTGATATAACTTTCGATTACCTTTATTGATGGTTTAAAAATGGGTAATCGTCATATTCAAGTTAAGCTATGTTATAAAGATTAATTATTAATGTCTTTATTACCATGCTAAAAAAAACCATTACTAAAAAAAATAAAGATCAAATTATTATGATTCGAACATAACTATTCCTCAACCCAAATGAGGCGCCTAACCAACCCGGCTCTAATTTGTTTTTTTTTTTTACCGTGCAAAGTGCCACGTGTTTATTTAGAATTTGTAGATTAATCAAGGATTGACTATATGATTAATATATTCTAGCTGAAAAAAATAAAAGTAAAAGAAAAAAGAAAATAATTTAAGTACGAGATATATACGCTGCATAAATTGAAGCTTCTCTATACACTATAAATTTTTCTGCAGCTTGTTTAAGTGCTACTGCATCTCCTATTTGTTTAGTAGGCATATTATGCATATCTCATGCCCTACAATAGTTATCATATAAGTAATTAATTGTAGCAACATGTCTTTCAGATGTAAACCAATTTCTTTCATGTATGGCTCATTGTTTACCATAATGAAACTGTATAGAACTATTAAGATGTCCTAACAAATGATCTGGAGCTGGTATGTCCATTCTGACAGGAGTGGATGGATATCTTTCACCAACCACCATATGTCCTGATTCATTTCTAATTTCGGGATTACCATTTCATCCGTTATTTGTAAGTAACGTATCTTTAATATCCAGTATCGAATAGGGATCATCGAACTCACCGTCAGCGTCGTCGAACTCACCGTCAGCGTCGTCGTTAATAAAATCTGCGTACTGGTAACTTCAGTATCATTGATGACCTTCCACTGATACTGTTATATTAGGATTTGTTACTTCATCCATTAAATATAATAATCTGAAACTAGGGAAAGCGATTAATATTAATATTAATGCAGGTATAATAGTTCAAATTAACTCAATTAATGTACCGTGGTTTAAATATTTATTACTTATTTGAGTTTTACTAGCTGTATAGTTTCTACAAATAGATAATAATATTCAACTAACAGCAAATAATATAGCAAATAAGTAAAACATAATATTATTATGTAAGTCCACTAATGCTTCCATTTGAGAGCTTGCACTATCTTGAAAAAATAACTCTCAAGATTTAGGTGCGTCACAACTAGCAAATGAAAAAGCAAATATAGGTAATTGAGATTTGTTAGATGAATTTAATAAAGCATGTACCCTTGGCATAGCCTGTGTTATAACTGAACCTATAAATTTGTCAACAAATTTATAATCTGTTAAATATATTAAAACCAATATACCATATAACAATGTCATTAAATTAGCATCTTCTATAAGATTAGTGTACTGAATAAATAAGTAAAACACTAAACCAGACAATATATATAAAGCATAATTTGTTATAACACCAGAATCTAATTTACCTATAAAATTACTCATATTTGTTAAAATTAAACTTAAACCATAAGGTCCCAAATATTCAACTGATCCTTTATCTAATACTTTTGTAGTCTGACCTCCTAAATGTAATACCATGTTTGTTATATATTTATTATAAAACATTTCTATTAAGAAACGTTGATTAAAGAAACCAAATATATTGTAACCTAATCTAGAAAATTTAAAGTTCATTAATCTATTTGGATAAAATTCCGAACTAATAAAAGCTATTACAGTAAATGCTACAGTATTAATAAAAGGTAGGATTTTGTATAAGACCGGTACGGCAAATTCAGTTTCAATTAATATTTCATGGTTAGGATGTATAAATATACTGTTATCTATAAAGAAACCTGTAGCAATACCTATAAAAATATCTTTAGTTAAATATCCAAAAAAGATAGAGAAAACAGCTAAAACCATTAAAGGTAAACTCATAAATATATCACCTTCATGCGCCAATCTATAATAAGACAATGACCCATTAGGATTTGTTAAAAAAGTTAAATATAAAACTTTAACAGAATATAATGTTGTAAAAATAGCTCCTATACTTGCTATATAATAAACAACATTACTAGAAAAATAGAATTGACCATAAGCAGATTCTAAAATGAAATCTTTAGAATAGAAACCTGTCATAAATGGGAAAGCTACTAAACTAAGACTGGCAATTAACATAACTGAATATGTTAAAGGTAAAAATGCTCTTAAACCTCCATATTTTCTAAAATCCTGGTTATCTGCTACTGCGTGAATAACAGAACCCGCGGCTAAGAATAAAAGTCCTTTATAAAAGGCATGATTAATTAAATGGAATAAAGCTATATTGTAAGAAGATAATCCTACAGCTATTACCATCATTCCCAATTGACTCATTGTAGAATAAGCAATAACTTTTTTTATATCTTGTTGGAACAATCCTATTAAAGAACTAAACACAGTTGTTATTGCACCTATTCATAAACATAATAATAATGCAGTAGAGCTGTACTCTAATAAAGGAGATGAACGTATTAATAAATACACTCCCGCTGTAACCATTGTAGCTGCATGAATTAATGCAGACACTGGTGTAGGTCCTTCCATCGCCATAGGCAATCAAACATGTAAACCTATTTGTGAACTTTTAGCCATTGCTCCTATAAGTAAACAAATTCCTATTATCGTTATAATATTTTCATTTATATATGGAGATAGAGAGAAAATTGTAGCGTAATCTATGTTTCCCATAGTTCATAAAATAATAAACATACCTATTGTTAATAAACAATCACCTACTCTATTTGTTAAAAATGCTGCTAATGAACTTTGATTTGCTGCTATTCTAGTATATCAAAAACTTACTAGTAAGTAAGAACATACACCAACACCTTCTCATCCTACAAACATAAGTAAAAGATTATTTGCAGTTACCAAGATTACCATCATAAATGTGAAAAGACTTAAATAACTAAAAAATCTTTGAATATGAGGATCATGTGCCATATAACCAATAGAATATAGATGAACTAAAGTTGATATTATTAGAACTGGTATTAACATTGATACTGTTAAAGAATCAAAGTTAAACCCTCAATAGACATTTAGAGATTCTGAGTCTATTCATCTAAATAATTGTAATGATACTGCCGTATTATTAAAACCTACTTCGAAAAACATATTTATCGCTATAACTGTAGTTAGGAAGATAAAACTACATGTTATTATTTGAGCTCCTCTACTACCTACTACTCTTCCTAACAAACCTGAAACTACTGATGCTAGTAATGGAAAAATTATTAAAGTTAAATACATTATTAATACTCTATTGTAATACTACCTCTTAATCTATAAAATGCTACTAATATACCTAAACCTATTGCAGATTCTGCTCCTGCAATACATATTATATAAATAGCATATACTTGTCCTACTATATCGTCGAAATTTAAAGAATTTATTAATATCAAAAATGTTATAGATAATAACATTATTTCTATTGAAATCAACATTAATATTATATTCTTTCTATTAAGAACAAAACCTAAAATACCTATTAAAAATAATATAATTGATAAAGACATTTACTTTTACTTATTTATTTATATGGCCACAACAATTTACTTTATTTTTTTTTTTTCAAAGTAATTTGTAAAAAACATATATATGAAAAGAGAGAAAACTCTTTTCATATGTATTTAGTCTCATAGAGGACTCGAACCCCTATCTAAATATTAGAAGTATTCTGCTTTACCGATTAAGCAAATGAGACTTTTTTTCTCTCGAACAAAAAGACTATATCTAAAAAAACAATTCTTATCAATAGCCAAAAAAAAAATATAATAGTTATTTTATTTTTTTATAAAAAAAAATAATTACTTTACATTCATTAACACAAAAAGAAATAAGTAGTGTAGAGTAAGATAAAGCAATTTTTTATTGAGAAAATGCTAGATTAAAGAGTTTTATTTAATCTTATTAAGTAATCAAGGTTTATCTGTTCATTAAAAGTAGATACTTTATAATCTTTAGATACTTGCATATGATATACGTGTAATAAATTGATAAATGGATGAGTAGTCCCATATTTATCTTCAAAAAAAATGTCTTCGTATCTGCCTATTACATTAACCATACGACCCTTTTGGTTTTTGTAAAATCTAGTAGTTAACTCTCTACGATATAAATTAAGAACCAAACCCATTTTGCTCAAAAGATCATTATCGGTTCTTTTATAATTATTACTAGCGGAACCTATTGCTCGACTAGGTCCTCAACAAAAACGGTTATTAGAGTCAAGTTCTATACCACATATGCCAACTTGACTTTTAACTCTAGCTATAGCATCATTTCTGATGCTTTCCCTTGCAGCCTCATCCCTTTTTGCTTGTCCACTAGGTTCTTTATTAAATGCATATTTATCAGGATAAAGATTTGAAAAAAAGGCACTAGGTTTTTTACGGTAAGGATCATTACCGTTACCTCCACTAGGCCCACTAGGTCCGCTACCTCCACTACCCACTAAGCCCGCTACCACCGCTACTACCGTTACCACTATTACCACTATTACCAGTGTTAGCCGTGTTATTGTTAGTGCTAACTTTATAACCACGCAAGGGAAGCGGATAACAGTGGATATCTGCTGTTTCATCGAGATGAAACATATCATCCATGATATAACTATCAAATTAATCCATAGTAAGAAAATAATGCTCTAAAAAAATACCGCCATTATTATCAATAGTTGCAAAAACAATCTTGGGTTTTTACATAAGAAAGATAATGATTATTTACATAAGTAAGATAAAAGTCATTCAAAATTATATGTGTTTCTTATATCACTAAAAATGATATAAAAGTTATTATTTTTTATTAAAAAATTATGCATAAAATCAATAATCCTAAGAAATCTACTCGCAAGTAAGAAGAATGCCTATCTTTAAACTATTTTTGAATCAAAATCTAGGTCTAATATTAAAAATAATAAATATTAGTATGTGTAGAAAAAAATGATTTTTAGCAAATAATGCGAAAGATATAGAGACATTATATCTGATGTTTGCATTATTTTCTGGATTAATTGGAACGGCCACACCTCACAAGGGGTCGAATCCTTTAAATAAATGAAAATATATATACTTTATAATATATATATAATTTATTATTTATTGCTTAAATGAGGTTTTGGAAGGCTTTATTTTTTAGATAAATTTTCCGGGAAGTTATTTGCTTTTATACTAACGATAAAGAATAAAGATAAAGACTACCCAAGTATTGTTAAGTTTAATGAATCCCGTGCAATTTCCACTACACGAACCGTATTTCGACTTAACACCAATTAGAGTCACGCATACGAAGATTATCTGCTAAGCTATTACTATAAAAATACTTTAAAATAAAATCATAATAAGAAAACCTAACAAAAACCAAACTTATTGCACATACTCCTTTCAGTGCCTGACGAGTGGTTAGTACCTATCTGAGATTAGATTCACCGTGACGTGGTGATTCACGATTACTAGTAATTCCTTTTTCATGTAGTCGAATTACAGACTACAATTCATAATTTTTATCCTATTTTGGGGATTAGCTCAAATTCACAATTTTGCATCCCTTTGTCTAGGCACATGTGGCACGTCTATAGCCCACAACTGAGTTTAGGTCATGATGACTTGTCTTAGTCCCTTTTATAATATTCAATATATTGACGATCTTCTTTATAGGTCTGGTGATAATATTTATGCAAAATAAAGAATGGGCTTACGTTAATTTACAGGATCTAACCAATTCTCACGACATTAACTGGAGACAGCCGTGCAACGCTTGTAATAATTAAATTTAATTATTATTCAAGTTGTGGTAAGGTTTTTCGAGGATTATCGAATTAAATAACATACTTCACTACTGGTTTCAGAAACGGTCTAATGATTTCAGTTTCAATGTTGCCAAATTACTCTTGAGGTGGAATGCTTACACTTTCATTTATAAACAAGTAGTTTATGGCACTCATAATTTTCTGCATGGACTATTAGGGTATCTAATCCTATTCGTTACCCAAGCCTTCGTCCCTCAACGTCAGTTTTTTATAGAGGATTGTTTTCACCGTTACCAGTCCTAATAGTATTACAAAATATTAACTCTACTCTATTAGTACTTACATATTCCTCCCACAAAAAACTCTAGTCTATTTTGTTCCAATTTTAAAGTATACCTCTAGAGCTAATTTTTTTTTTAGTACTAGTCGGCAGTAACTCATTTGCCAGGCAAAATAGACCGTCTAGGTACCCTTTAAACCTAATAAAGATGAATAACACTAGTCTCCCTTGTATTACCGCGACTGCTGGCACAAGATTTGGTCAAGACACATAGATAGTAAATTGTCATCTTTCATTATTCTATCTAGAACTTTATAAGGATAGCCAGTTTTGTATTAATATAATAATTAATGCACATTCTTCCAAGTTGCTGGTTCAGTCGTTAGACTATTGACCAATATTCCTCACTGCTGTACAATACGTATTGGGGTTTTTTCAGACCCAATGTGATCGATAAACCTCTCAGTTTCGATTACGAGCTTAAGCTAGTTAAGCAATTACCTTAACTACTACTTACCCGAAAAATAACGAACATCTTAAAGCGAATTTCTTCTTTTCTTTGTATGGTTTACCAATACAAACATATAAGGAATTTGTTCCTTACTCTAAGGCAGTCAAATTATCATATACTCACCTGTACACCACTGCATTATCTATTTGTATAAATAATACCGTACGATTAGCATGTGTCAAGCATTTGGATAGCGTTCAATCAGAGCCATCATCAAACTCAAGTTGGCAATATTTTTACTAATTTATACTAGTTTATACTAGTTTAAGGAATAAGTGGGTCGAACACTTAACCGACCGTGTGTAAAACGATCGCTCTACCAATTAAGCTAATTCCTTTAAATCTCTAGGTAAAAACTAGCATATTATAATTAATTACGTTTAACTAGTATTTTACTGCTATTGGTTAATAAGGTACGCTCCAATTTGCACGCTCATTTATATAAACTTGCATCCTTTATCCGAGCTACTTATAAAATTATTTTTTTTTATTTTTTCCCTACCAGTACTAATTATTATAATAATTTTTCTATCTACTTTATGTTAATTACAATTAAGATAAAGATATTTTTATTTATTCATTTAATATAAATTAACAATAGTTATATAATACTACAATTTTATTGTACTTAGTTGGGGTTTTATTTTGGGATTATTTTTTTTTAACTAATGATTCACTAAGTTTTTTGTAAAAAAAATTTTTTTTTCAACTTTTTATTTCTAGCCGATATGTTTTTTAACAAAAACTCTTTCTTTGTTATATGTGTATGAGACTTGAACTCATATAAACTTGTCCGTAGCAAACTGTTCTACCATTGAACTAACACATATTAAATTTTTTAGTTTAAAATTTTTCCATGATTTTTTCAAGAATCGAACTTGAATAACATTCTTATCAAAAATGCACTTTACCTATTAAGTTAAAAAACCTCTTTTTTTAGTGTAAATATAAAAATAATTAGAAATAGCTAGTCATACTTTTATAAGTTATTTCGAAAAATATATTAAGCAAGAGCATCCTGACTTGAACAGAAAATTTGAAGTTTGAAGCTTCCTATTTTACCCATTAAACTATACTCTTTTTTTTTTCACTTTTCTCGCTAATAAATGTTTGTATTGGTTTCTAATAATAGATCTATTTAAACAGATAAATTTTATTTGTAAGCTAGACAATATTTTACTTATATATTGTCTTTTTGGCTATCTACATAAAAATCGGAAAAGAGATGAATCGAACATCCAAGTGCGAAAACACAATATTTAGCAAATATCTCGCCCTACCAATGGCAACTTTTCCTTTTATTTTTTTTGCTCGAAAAAAGAATAAGATATTTTTACTAAAGATATTTTTACTAAAGATAAAAATATAAAAAATATAAATACAGAAAATAACTAGGTATGTTAAAGAGCCTAGCCTAATAAGCAAAGAATATTTTTTTATTAAATGTAAGCGGGTTAAGCCGGCTTCGATCCGGCATTTCCTTTCGTGACAAGAAAGTCGTCTACCTATTAACAATTAACCCTATATGGCCAACCGAATTCGAATCGGTACACTTCGTTTGGAAGACGAACGGTCTACCATTAACCTATGGCCATTTTTTTTGGAGTTTTTTTTTGGCTAATTAATTATTATTTACCTAATACTAGCTGAATCTGCATACTTATATAAAAAAAATAATTAATAAGGCTTTGTTTTGGTAAACTATACAAAAAAAATAAGAAAGCCAGCCTCACATAAAAAAAAAAAACTAAAATATATTATATATTATTTATTTATTTTCTGGTCTTATTGTAATTATTATAGCCCCTACCATAGCTAATAATAGCACTATAGATGTTATAATAAGTCAAATGAAATAGTTAGTATACATAACATTACCTATACTTGTTATGTGCGAATTTTCTGTTAAATTACCATCTCATATCTTAGATGTAACGTAATATATTTCTTCGTTTTCCTGACTAATTATATTATTTAGTAAACCAACATTTTCCATTTTAGAATCATTTGACGGTACTACTTTAGAGATTATATAATAAAAACATATACCTATAATACTAGCTAAAGGTAAACTATTACTTGTCTCCGCTTGCAATTCGGATATTCTAACATTAATTAACATTAATATAAATAAGAATAGAATAGAAACTGCTCCAATATATACTAAAAGATATGATAGTCCTATAAAGTTCATACCCAATAAAAATAGATAACTTGATATACATAAAAATAAACCTATTAAAAATAATACAGATATTATCGGATTTTTAGTAGTAATAACTAGAACACCTGATAATATCGCTAATAAAGAAGCGATATCTAAAAATTCTATATCAAAACCGTTGTTATAATTATCAATTATAATAAATAAATCATTCATCATATTTTTTCATAAAAATATACCAGACTTAACAAAATATTAACTTTTCTAAATAATTCTTTTCAGAAAATAAGCAAAGATATTTTGTTTAAGGGGGAGGGGCAAGCAATTACGCATACGTCAATTAACTAGTAGATATTTTGTGTAACTAGCCAAAAAGTATGCAGCCTATAAAATAAGAAAATAAGCCTGGTTTTCTTTATTTTAAATTGTTTTTTTTTGAAAACATTGTTTTTCATCTAAATTGCATAAAAAGATAATTAAATAAGCCCTTAGAATGACTCGAACATTCAACCTAAATATTAACAGTATTTCGCTCTACCTTTGAGCTATAAAGGCTTACTTTATTTGAAGTTAATCATATACTTGATATTGATTTTTACAATTATTTTATTTTTTATAAAAATAAAATAAAGTTTGCTAATCACAAAACATATTATTTTATAACTAAAAATAAATAAATATTAGGAAGAAAAGGACTCGAACCTTCGACAGCACTTGCTATTGAGTTTACAGCTCAACCCATCATACCTACAAATGGGACCTTCCTTTTTTTTATTTTTAACTCTAAAAATTAGACCATATTAGGGCTAATAAAAAAAATAATCTAAAATGAAATAATTAGTGAAGATCTAATGCATCTTTAATATAACTACTAGATAAAACTACAAACACTTGTGCTTGTATAAATGCAATAGCTAATTCTAAACCAGAGAAAGCAATTATAAATGCCAAGGGTAAAAAAGCTAAAAAGAAGAATATAATACCTGAATTCATGATATTATATGTGAATCCACTTAAAATATTTAAAAGCATATGACCGCTTAAAATATTTGCAGCTAATCTCAGACCTAATGACACATTTCTTGCTAAGTATGATATAAATTCGATGATTACTAGTAAAGGTAATAAACCTAATGGACAACCTGCAGGCACAAATAATGAAAAGAATTTTAATCCATGTTCTTTAAATCCTAAAATTGTTGCTCCTAAAACTATAGTAAAACTTAATGCGAAGGTTAATATAAAATGACTAGTAGAAGCAAAACTATAAGGTATCATACCAATAAGATTATTTATTAAAATAAACATAAATAACCCAAAAATGAAAGGGAAATAAACTTGTCCGCTTTTTTTGTTAATTTGGTTTATAACGATACTGTGTATTGTTGCGTAGATAGATTCTCTAGTTAATGATCAGTTGTTTGATACTACTCTGTTAAAATTATCTGATAGTAAAATAAGGTTTAAAACTAATATTAAACTTATTGTTAAGTATAAAGTTATATTAGTTATTGATAGATGTAGGTTTGATAAAACAGGAACATCTAAACTTATTAAATCTCTTATTTCAAATTGGTCTAAAGGACTTGCTATTGTGTATAAATTAGAAAACATTTTTTCTTTTTGTGTATTTTTTTTACTGTTAAAGAGAAAATTTAAACCAGGAAAAAAAAATAACTATAAGCTTCAAAAAAAAGTTACATTTAAAACCATGTAAACATTTTACCACTAGATAGCGTAGTTTTTCCTTTTTTTGCCAGTATTGACTTTTATTATTTAAAAGAATAAACTTTAAAAATAAACTTTAAAAATATTAAGATCTTTGGGATTTGAACCCAAATACTAATGATTAAAAGGCATATGTTTTACCGTTAAACTAAGATCTTTTTTTTTTGAGAAAAAAAAAAGAAAATAAATGTTTTCACAAAACAAAAAAATAAAAAAATTTGTTTTATCCCTTGACTCTGACTATCTATTCAGACTATAGAGAAAAAACAAAAGGATAAAAAAATAATTTTTTTTTATTAATATAATTAATCTATTGTAAAAGGGAACAGTTTTAAATGTTCACAATTTTATGTAAAACTAGCATTATTGAAAACGTATTTTATTTGCGAATGCCTTTAAACAGTAGCTATCTATAACGTTATTTCTATTATTTTTTTTTAACTAGGTTATTATTTATTAATTAATTTATATATATATTATAAAAAATATTTATTGACGTCTACGTAAAAGGAGCCTGAGGAGAAATTCGAATTCTCATTCTTAACGCATGAAATTAATGTTCTAACCATTGAACTACTCGGGCTATATTTAGTCGTCAGTTTGTACTTTGTTAAGTAAACTAGCAAAATTTACTGTAAAAATTTATATAATAAAGTACACTAATTAGATATATGTAAAGGGTGGATACCCTGACTTGAACAAGGAACATACTGTGCCACATACAATCGTTCTACCTATTGAACTACATCCACCTTTCTACCCCTTTTTTTTTCACTAGTAGCAGCTGGCTTTCTTTCTAAAGAAAAAAATGATCATGTTCTATAAAAAATAAAAGACAAATTTAAATTCTACGTTGAGTATAATAGTTAAGTTAACTTGTATTATAAAATATAGGTAACAAGAATTGAACTTGCATGATTAAAATCATCCCGTCCTAAGCGGGACCTGTCTACCAATTCCAGCATACCTATTATAGATATAGTTTTTTTTTTAGCTATCTATTTCTACTGAAAAAAACATGTTTATTAGAAATAAAATTAAATGCTCAAGATAAGATTCGAACTTATAACCTAAACATCTTCAGAGTTCCGCTCAGCCAATTGAGCTTCTTAAGCTTTTTTTATTATACTTTTAAAATTTTATTTTGTTTTTCCGGGTTAATACTATAACCTGGAAAAAACATATACATAGTTGGAGAAATTAGGACTCGATCCTAAATTAACGATATGCAAAATCGCAGTTTTACCAATTAAACTATATCCCCTTTTTGTCGCTATTCTTACCATATAGGGGTTGTTTTATGTGATATAATTTTTATTAATGAAAACACTAAACAATACTAAAAAAAAAGTTTTAATAATGGTTGGCTAGCTAAGCTAGCCACAATAAAGTATTTTTGAAGAATAAATATTTTTTTTGCTTAAATAAAATAAAGTTTACTGAAAAAATAAGCCGGCTTAATGAAGTTTTATAATAACCCATAAGGGATTTGAACCCTTATTTCAACAGTGAAAGAGTTTTGTCTTAACCATTGGACGAATGGGTCTTTTTTTTAAGCAAAAAACCTTTTTTTTAGCAAAAAAAAACATATATTCATGTAATACTATATTTACCTTATCCGAAAAACGATTTGAACGTTTACGATATTTAATCAATAAAGCTTAAGTTTATCCTGTCTACCAATTCCAGCACTCGGATTTGCTTTTACTTAGTATTATTTAATTGTTTTAATAAGGCCAGAATGACTCGAACACTCATTTGAGCTATTATGAGCAGCTCGCTTTACCGATTAAGCTATGGCCTTTATGCGGTTAGAAGATTTGAACCCCTATATTTTGGACATGAGCCAAATATGTTACCTATTACATAAAACCGCATCTTTGGCTTAGGCAAGTACTTTTTTAAGCCGCACTCTTGTATAATTTTAGGTTAGCGTGTTTTTTTCATGCAATACATGAAAAAAAATACAAAGGGTGATCTAATCTATTCACTTTATTAAAAAAAAAAACATCTAAAAAAGCCAAAATTATGCGAAGAGCTAAGATGTTTTTTATATGGTTAGCCCAGTGCAAGTATCGCACTTACTTCTACCGATTACAAAACGGTTGCATTACTTTTATGCTAACCAGGCTTTTTTTGCTAGTTTACTAATCTCTAAATTCATTATGATTTAAAAGCTTAAAAACCCCAGATAATTATGGTTTATTTTCAGGTTTTTACCTAGCCAATCGGCCAGAGAAAAAAAAATTTTTTATTTGATATGTTTATTATCTAGTCTTTAATAAAATTAGTAATTTATACCTAAAAACATCAAAGTTCTTTAAGCTAAATGCTATTCTTTGCAAATTCTTGCAAAATGTTTGTAATATTATATTACATATATTTAAAAGTATTCTAAGGTAAGTATCGCACCTATATGCATTCAGCGCTTATCTTTAATTAATATAGCGTTCCTGCCCTGCCTACGTTTCAGATTATAGCAATATGCTACTAATTTTGTCCCCTAGACGCATTTCCCGCCCCCATTCCCCCCCTTTCCCTCCCGAGGGGGAAAGGGGGGAGGAGGCACGGCTAGTTTTTGATTTTAGTTTTTTAACTTAAAAAAATGATCGCACATAAACAACAGGTAAACCATGGATTAACATACCCAACTCCTTTCGTACGAAGGGGCTATCCTTATTCTACTCTAATTACCTCTAGAAGATAGAAACCATACTGTCTCACGACGTATTTAACCCAGCTCGTGTAGCTCTTTAATCGACGAACAGTCGAACCCTTCATGACTCTTGCATTCATGTGGATGAGCCAAGCCGACATCGAGGTGCCAAACTGCGCACTCAATTTGTACTCTCTGGCGCAATTAGCCTGTTCAGATACGTTAAATTAAAGAATTTTTTTCTTTAATACCATCTTTTTTGAAGATGGCTCAGACTATTTCTTCACTTATTCTATTTTATTTATTAATATATATTATTTTTACAACAAAAAAAATTTTTTTGATTGGCTAAAAATAAAAGAAAGGTTACAAGGGAAAAAAACCAAAAAATACTTAATAACTGCTAACTCAACTTTTTACTCCAAAACTACCGTTACGATTATAACTATTTATATTTACATATTGTAAGTTAGATTTAAAGTAACCTCTAAGCATAATTGTAGATATACTTTTGAAAGAAGAGTTAATATTTTTTAAAGTACCTTTATTTCTAAATTTTGTTACAGATCTTGAGGCTGTTAAACGTTTTGTTAATCTACCAGAACCTTGTAATTTAATACCAGTAACTATTTTATTATTTAAATTATATAAGATAACACCTCTTATATCTTTTTGTTGTTTATCTTTAGATTTAGCTAGTAAATCTTCACTACTTATTAAACTTATAGGTGTTTTGTTATAAAATTTTCTTCTACTAATTAAAGATGCAAAAGAGTCTAACCTATTTGATGTATAATTTATGTTTTCCTTATGCGAAGCATCGCTAGCCGCTCATAAATTTTCCACTAAAGAAACTTTTTTTATATTTTTTATAACACTTTTCAATATACGTAATATTCTTTTTTTTCTATCTCTTAATTTTTTAGTTATTGCTTCAGCGATAATATTACTATCTAAATACATGTATTTTAGGTTTATTATTCTAAAAACTATTTTTTTTCCATACATTTTTCTAAGAATATTTTTTAACCCTAATAAATTACTATTATTAAGTCTAAATTTATAAAAACACAGGAGCATTACAAAATATTTGTATTTCAATAGTTTTTTATATTTTCTTTTAATAACTTTTTTTATTTTTTTTAATTTTCTTAGGTTTACTTTTTTTATGTCATATAATAAAGCAGCAAAAGATTTATTAAAAAGGAGATCAAAAGATTTGTTATTATTTAAAGCAAAGACTTTTTTAAAAGGTCTTTTTTGGCTAGTTAGGCCTGAACTATACTTGAAAAAAGCATAAATTCTTTTGTAAAGAGATAATCTTAAGTAATTAATTAAAGAATATTTATTTCTATTAAGATACTTTGTATTTTCTGGGAAAAGATTTAATAGTTCTATTAAATTTAAACTTTTACTTTCGGCTTTAATTATACCATATTTTATATGATTTAATAAACTTAATTTTTTCTTTTTTTTATAAATAAACATTTTGTATAGTTTATATATTTTTTTTTTTAAGATTAAATTGTTTCTATTATAAATTGATACAGTTATAATAGATTTATTGTTTAAATGCTTAATTTCAGGTAAACTTATAAATGTTTTTTTTAAAAAATTTTTTTTTTTATTTTCTTTAATTCTTAATCTTTTTAAAAATCTTTGTTTTCTTAAAAGTAAATATTTATTACTGTAACTATTTACTCTCTCTAAAGCTAGCTTATTTTGCTCAGAGAGTTTATTATTGGATAATAATAATTTTTGTTTTTCTTGCTGGGCTAGTCCTGCACGGGCTAGATCTCACTCTTTTAATAAATATAATTTATTATTATCTTTTGCTTTTCTTGTTAAAAAAGATAGATTTCTATCTTTTAATCTTTTTTTTGCAAGACTAGAAAAATTAAGATTATTGGCCATAAACGCAGATCTTTTTAAATTCCGTGTTGAGCTGGCCACACCTTTAATTTTATTTTTTTTTAAATTAAAATAACTTTTTAATAAAATATAAAGAAGTTTATCTTTAACAGGTAAACTTTTAATACTAGCCTTATTATATGAATAAATAGTATTTATTCATTCTTTGTTTGAAGCTGGATAGTGTCTAGCATCATTTATTAAGTTAACTAATACTGGTTTTTTTGTTGATTTATCAGTAATACTTAATAAATTAGAAGTTTCGTTTACTGGTTTAAATGTGTTTTCTTTGTAATATAAATATTTCATATATTTAATATAAATAATTAACATAACATTAATAGACAATTATTTGTCTATTTATAATAATATGGAGTTTGAAGATGCAAAGCATGATATGATACTTTGCAAAAAACACCGTTTTTTTGCTATTAACTTTTACATGACTTAATTTGTTTAAAATAGATTAATAAATATAGATAAGTGCTGGGATTATAAATAAAGGATTATTTTTTTACACTTATTATAATAAATGATAATATGTAATTCACCTTTTAGTCGTTGAACGTGCCTATTTATAATAAGTTTCGCTTCAAATTAACTTAATCACTTTTTTTTTGACTAAATATCGTATATTTTTAATGATAAAGAAAAAAAGAAGTGCTAGTTTTTTTTGAATTTTACCCAGTTATATTACCAAAATTTGATGAATTTTGGAGGACTAGACTAACACAGTCCATCCCTAGCGTAGCTTTTTCAAAAATCCAAGACCTTTCCTTTTTGCATCTTGTGATCATATGCCCCGCTTACGCGACTGAAAGACTTGTATGTCAAACAGTAAAGCAAGATTTAGCCATTAAACTTTGCCAGTAAAAATAAAAATCATATATAATTATATACAACTTTAAACATTATTTAAAAAAAATAATCTTTTTAAAATTAAGGTTTAGTTTACAAATATTTTCCATATATTAAAAATCTTACTTAAAATAAAAAAAATAATTCTAACTTAATAGAAAGATAGGTGAATTAGTTTAATAATACTAATAGCAAACTAAATTTATTTATATATAAATACTATCAATTAATAGTAGCTATATATAATTGTTTGCTGCATACTTTTTTTCTTTTCAGAAAAAAAAAAGCAATAAACAAGTTTACAAAATGAACTTTGGATATACCCAGGTACTCTTTATGGGATCTGTGCCCCGCATAAACCATCTACTAAAAACTGTTTCCATTTGTGGATAAAATGTATGATAAACTAAGTAAAGGTGTTTCATGCTTATTTTAACAATTACCTTTTACTCTAAAACTTGTTATATCATACCCTATAATTAGTAACAGTAAAGCTGCATAGGGTCTTCTCGTCTATCTAGAGGTAAACAGTATCTGCACTGCTATTCCAATTTCACTGAGCCAATCATTGAGACAGCTGTTGTATCGTTAAATCATTCATGCAAGACCGCATTTAACGGCCAGGGTATTCCGCTACCTTAAGACCCTTATAGGTAAGGCCGCCATTTATCGGGGTTTCCTTCAAGACCTAGCTTATTTTAGTCAGCTAAGAAAATCCGTTAACCAGCCGACATAGGGCAGACATCACACTCAATACTTTGATTTGTAATCTTATGCAAAGTGCTTTGTTTTAATTAAACAGTCGTACAACACCATTCTATGCTTCCTCTTCTTTTAAACAATATATAAAAGAATGGCCCACCTTATCCCGAAGTTACGGAGTCAATTTGCCGAGTTCCTTAATGATTGTTAGCTCAAACGCCTTCGTATTCTCTACTTGCTTACTAGTGTTAGTTTTTAGGTACGGTATTTACTTGATCCGTCCGCTTTCATCCTATAGTTCACCTGTTTCAGTTTATTTATTCAAGTACTACTCACTTTCGGACCCTGTTACATTTTTCCAGAACCCTATCTATTATTAAGGTTGTTATAACATTCGTAAAACTCATCGTTATATCCTGTAGGAGATATATTTTACTTTAGTACTGCGCGATGTATATTTCATAATTTAAAGGTCAGTAACTAAAGAGCATATAAGATAACTTAGAGACCGTATTAAATACCATAAGCTTTAGGCGAGGTTTTCCTTTTTCGTTACTCATGTCAGCATTATCACTTGAGATATTTTTGTCACTGCTTAAAAAGCATACATCTTAAATTTACCCAACGTTCTGCTACCCTATATCCATAATATTATTAATATTAATAGATATAGACAAGGTTTCGGTGTATAATTTAGATCCGTTATATTATCGGTGTTTATAACTTTAGTAAAGGCTTTAATACCTTATACTAAAACCAGTGCTCTGTTACGAGGTCTTTAAAAAATGGCCGCTTCTAAGCCTATTTCCTGGTTGTTTACGAAAAAAACTTCCTTATTTTCACTTAACTATAACTTTGGAACCTTAAACTCTTGTTCTGGGCTGTTTCCCTTTTGACATACAACCTTATCGTACTATGTCTGATTATTTAACCTTCGCGTTTGTTATTTTGGGAAGATATCCCCAAATAACCTGCGCGTCATCTTTGCCCTTCCGAGTTCTAATACACTCCGGTAAAATCTTCACGATCCCCCGATGTATGCAAAACAAATAACATAATTATTTGAGTTGACGAGATTAAATACTGTACCTGCTAAGATTTTGTTAAAATTACCTACTTACATAGGTTTCGCAGAAAACCAGCTATCCTAGTCAGTTTTGTCTTTCACTAACTTACCACAGTTCTTCGGATATCTTTACAACGATAACCCGTTCGGACTTTTATAATCCTGACCATGGTAAGATCACTAGGCTTCGGGTCTAATGTTAGATACTTTATCATTATCACATAATTGGTTTATCTAGGCTAATTTATTATCGCTTGCATCTAACATTAACTTGCTGACCCATTATGCAAAAGGTACGCTCTTAATTTTATTAAATCTTGAGCTGCTTATAAAATTACTCTTTCTAAAATTTCCCTCACGGTACTATATTCTGTTGCTTATATATTATATTATAGCATTAGAGGAAGGTTCCCCTTTATTCAAACATATTTGTTTTACGTTTTACTTTATTTGCTTAATCTAGTTTCATTCACACTACTTCTAGAATCTCTTTTGATTTTTATTCCTAAAGCTAATAAGATATTTCAATTCACTTTGTTTATTTATTTAATTTATCTAAGATCCTGGTGTGCTATGGGCTTTACTTCAAGTCAGACTTGAAGTCAGGGGCATAACATCCGGTTAATCTTTAATATATAGCCATTTATCCAGAATAATTTCTTTATATACTTACCATTATGCTAATTACAATTAGCATAATTAAAATTTAATTTACATATCAATTATTTAACTAAACTTAAATAAATAATTATTTATTTGTATTTAGTTAGTGTTGTTTTTTTATAAAACATGTATAGTATTTGAATTTATATCTTTGCAGATCATTCACATGTATAAAACAATATTTTATTATTAAATTAACACCTAAAATTAATTTTGCCTAGATTAACTGATATTAATGCCGAATTAAACAATAGAGATTAGTCTTCAGAGAATATCCGATTCGAACGGATGTGGTTTTTTAACCTAATAAGTTTCAAGCTTACCGCTTTAAACCACTCAGCCAATTCTCTTTTTTTTTTGTTTTTTTTTTACTTTTTGGTTTTTTTTTACTTTTTTTTACTATTACTATAATATTTTTAAAATATATTAAAAAAAATACTCATAACAATACGTAAAATAATTTAGTTATTGAAGATGTATAAAAAAAATTTTTCTCCTTTCGAATGTGCAAAATATATCGCTATCTCTTTAGATATTATTTTTTTATTGTAGCTAAGTCAATTAATGTGTTTTCAAAATAAGACAAAGCTGGCACAATAATTAAGAAATATGAAAAGTATAACACAGTAGCTATTTGACCTAATTCTATGAAAGGTGATTCTACGTGTTTAGCTCCTAATTGCATTAACATTAAGAAATCAGCGATAAATACGTAGAATGCTATTTTACTTAATGGTCTAAATTGTATACCTCTGTTTCTACTTAAATCTGTTAAAGGTAATACTAATAAAATTAAGATTGCCGCAAACATAGCGATAACTCCTAATAATTTATTAGGTATAGATCTTAATATAGCATAGAAAGGTAATAAGTATCATTCAGGTACAATTGCAGGTGGAGTTTGCATAGGGTTTGCCATTACATAGTTTTCACTATCACCTAAAACATTAGGCATAAAGAAAACAAAGATTGATAATACTACTATAAATAAGAAAATAGTAATTAAATCTTTAAAAATAAAGTAAGGAGCAAATGGTAATCTATCGTAGTTACCAGAAACACCTAATGGGTTACCTGATCCTGCTGTATCATGTAAAGATATTAAGTGCATTAAAGCTAATGCAGCTAATACAAAAGGTAATACAAAATGTAATGCAAAAAATCTGTTTAATGTTGCATTATTAACTGAGAAACCTCCTCAAATAAATTCAACAATGTCTTGTCCTACTCAAGGTATAGCACTCATTAAATTAGTAATAACTGTAGCACCTCATAATGACATTTGACCATATGGTAACACGTAACCTAAGAAAGCTGTAGCCATCATCACTATTAAGATAACTGTACCAATAGCTCAAACTAAAGTTCTTGGTGCTTTATATGAACCATAGTATAAACCTCTTCCAATATGTAAATATACTAAAAAGAAGAAAGCTGAAGCTGTATTACTATGTAAGTAACGTATCATTCATCCATTGTTTACATCTCTCATGATGTGTTCTACAGAATTAAACGCTTCTAATACGCTCGCATTATAATGCATTGCTAAAGTTACACCTGTAACTATTTGAATTACTAAACAGAAAGCTAATAAAGAACCAAAGTTTCATAAATAACTTAAGTTTGCTGGTTGAGGAGAATCAATAACGTAACTATTTGCTAATTTTAATAGAGAATGACTTTTTAATATACGCATTTTTTTTATGAATATTTTATTTTTTTATTTATTGTACTAGAGATCAATGTTATCTTCTTTTTTTTAGTTTTTTTATCCTTTTCTTCGTTTTTTTTTTCGTTTTATGACTAGAGGGTAAAGATAAAAATATTTATTTAAATATTCATCAAAAATATATGTACTAACTTCTTATAAATTATTTTTAGTTTTATTAAACATATATTTTACATAACTAGTCCAAGAATGAGATTTGTGCAACTATAGTTACATATAGTAACATCTGTATGTGTAAAAAAATTTATAAAACCCTGATTAGTCTGAAAATTCATAAGATTTTTTATATATTTATAGAAAACAATCTTAATTATGTTGGAGTGATTTGAACACTCATATGTAAATACCAAAAATTTATGACTTACCGATTAGTCCACAACATATAAATAATAGTAATACTAATAAAAAAAGTACATCTGAAAAATACTGAAAATACCATAAATATTTTTTATCAGTAATACTGATAAAAAATATTTATGAAAAATTGAAAATTTCATATATTATTTTTTTTCGCTGAGTACATATAAGAGTCGATTATCAAAATAAATAAACCTAGAAAAGTCGAATATAAAAATAAAAATATGTAAGTATGTAAAAAAAACAATTTATCAAATATTATAAAAAAAAATTCATAAAAATAAACTAATGATTAATATAAATATTATTTAAAGATAAAACCTTTCTATATTATTAAGATATTACTAGGTATAATTTCAAAACTGTATAATACGCAAGGAATTAATACTATAAAGGCAATAACTAAAGGCAGTAAATGAATTCAACAGAATAGCATTAATTGATCAAAACGTATTCTTGGAAAACTAGCTCTTACTCATATAAAAACAAAAATCATTAAACAAGATTTAATCCCTAGAATTATACCACTAATAAGACCATCTAAAGCGGGGCTAAATAAAGGTGTTTCGTTTTCACTAGTTAATTTGTTTATAAAATAGTCATAACTTGATAAAGCATAGTTATAAATATAACTAATTTCTTCGCTAATCGACAAACTATTTGTCGATTTTACAAAAATTGAAGAAATTAAATTAACAGTATAATCTAATATAGATCCTAATACCATTATAATAAGATCAAAAAAGTATGCCAAATAAAGGATTGGCATAGCATTTATTAAATAACCACCTAAAAATAAAATACTTGTAACAGTACAAATAAGTACTATACTTGCATATTCAGCTAAAAAGAAAAACACAAAAATAACTGCTGCATGTTCAGTCATGAATCCACTAACTAATTCTGATTCAGCTTCAGCTAAATCGAAAGGTGCTCTGTTAGTTTCTGCAATAGCTCCTATATAGAAAATTAGAAAAATAGGAAATAATGGGAAAACAAACCATATAGCTTTTTGAGCTTGCATTATTACAGTTAAGTTTAAACAACCTGTTAAAAATATTACTAATAATATAGCCGAACTTAAAATTAATTCATAACTTATTAACTGAGCTGTACTTCTTAATGAACCTAAAAACGCGTATTTAGAGTTAGCTGATCAACCTGCTAATAAAATCCCATAAGTAGATAATGAAGATACTGCTAATAAATATAAAATACCTAAATTAAGATCTGAGATGGCTAAACCTGGAGCGTATGGTATTACACCGTAACCTAACAATGCAAAAATTAAAGTTATGATAGGACCAATAAAAAATAGAATGATGTTAGCTTGACTAGGTGAAACATATTCTTTTAATAAAAGTTTAAGAGCATCCGCAAACGCTTGTAGTAAACCATAATAACCTACTATATTAGGTCCTAATCTTCTTTGCATACTAGCCATTGTTTTTCTTTCTGCAACAGTAATATATGCTACTGCTAACAGTACAGGAACAGTTAGAAATATTACTTCTAATACGGATATAAGAGTTGACATATATAACATGTTTATTAATAAAAAAAAACATTTATTTTTTTTAATTCCTGACTAATCTGTGCTTCGCATAGCTAGTACGTCGTTGGTTTTTTTTAACATATAACTAGTTATGTTTTTTATTTTTTATTGCATAGCAAAAAAAATAAAATAGATAAGTACCAGGACTAGTTGCAAAATAGAGAATTAATGGAATTTACCCTACTTATCATCACTTAGACTAGACTAGTGAAAGATATAGTCGGTGCTTGGCATAGCTAGTCGGTGCTTCGCAAGAAAAAATAAAAAGTTTGTTAAAACAACTATAACTATAAACTAGTTTGATTGGTTGTTAAATATTTAAAGTGATATATTTTTTTTGGTTAGTTTTCTTTTAATAAAGATATAATTAACCCGGTTTCTGTTATATATTATGATACTCATAAAAAAAGCTTAATATGTTCGCCAAAAGTTCGCCCTATATATGATACTTTTTACGCGGATAGCTTTTATCCTTAAATGCTATAAACAAGCAAAAAGTTCTAATATATTTATATTTTCTGTTACACTTCTAAAAGCTCTCGCTCTGCATTGTTTTATTTTTTCTTACTGGGCAAGCTTGCCCACACAAAATGTGGACAAACACGTGTCTCGCAAGAAAAACAATGAATATACATATTTTTATAAGCATCAGATTTTCCTTTTTTTAATATATTTTATATCTTTATTATTGTAAATGTTTTTTACGGTAGCTAGCTCTATTAGCCAAAAAAATAATAAACTAAATTAGATAACCTCTAAAAAGTTTTTTCAGTATATAGAGCAATTTATCGAGTTAACTCAGAAAATTTTTCTATTATAAACTTATATTATTATATATTAAAGTAGAAACAGAATAGTGTAAACCATCTAATACAGGTGCAGGGTATACACCTAATACTACAGTAATTAATACTAATAAAATTAACATGAAGAATTCACGTAACGAAACATCTGTAGTTGTAGATCAATGATATGATAGATATGGAGTAAATCTACCTCCGAATGCTATTCTGTTGAACATATATATTGTATAAGCTGCAGAAAACACAATAGATGAACTAGCTAAAGCTCCTAATATTGGTAATCTTTCAAATATTCCGTATAAACTTAAAAATTCACCTATAAAGTTAAATGATAATGGTGTACCAGCATTAGCTAGACAAAGTACGAAAAATAAGATAGAAAATATAGGCATTGCCTGAACTACACCTCTATACATAGTTATAAGTCTAGTATGAAATCTATCATATAAAATACCTCCTGCACATATAAATAATCCAGAAGAAACAAAACCGTGAGCTAAACCTAATGTTATACCTCCTTCTATACCTTGTATTGTATTACTAAATACACCTAAAAGATATACTGCAGCATGACAAACTGAACTATATGCAATTAATTCTTTTATATCTATAGTTCTAATAGTACTTATACTTGCATAAATGATAGTTATAACACCTATAACAAATACAATATATGTATAAGATAAAGAGGCTTTAGGTAGTAATGGTAAAATCAATCTTAAAACTCCATATAAGCTAAGTTTTAGCACTATACCTGCTAGTACTATACTTCCACCTAAAGGAGACTCAACATGAGCTTTTAGTAATCAAGTATTTAAAAATATTACTGGTGTTTTAACTGCAAATGCAATAAATATACCATAAAATAAAAACAATTGACTGTTAAAGTTTAAATTATTTTTAAATAATGCATCAAAATCTGTTGTACCTGTAATAGAATGTATAGATAATATAGATAATAGTAAAAATAAAGAACCTAACAATGTATATAAAAATAAATAGAAGCTCGCTCTAACTTTGTTATTAGATCCAAACATACCTATTAATAAGAATAATGGAGGTAAAATACTTTCAAAAAATATATAAAATAAAAATATATCTAAAACTAGGAAAACTGCTAAAAGCAAAGTTTCTAAAAGTAACATTATTATTAAATATCACTTTTCGTTTGTAAACACCGAATATCAATTAGATAACATAGCAATTGGCATTATTATTGTAGTTAATAAAACAAAATATATAGACAAACCATCAACTCCTAAATATAAATTAAATCAACCTATTTCGTAAGATTCTTGAACAAATTGATATTGATTACTAGAAAAGTCAAATAAAATAAAAATGATTTCTGCAAGAATAAGATTTAAAACAGGGGCTCAAAAAACTAGAACTTTATAGTCACTAGCTTTATAATAATCAAGATGTTTGTTAGTATGCGCTGGTAATAAAGCAACAATAAAAGCGACGATTAAAGGTATTATTAGCATAAGTGATAATAACATATATATATAATAAAAAAAAATTAAAATTTCCTTTGCCTTACTAAGAATAATGTCTAGCAATATCTAGCACGATGTATTCAAGCGATCTTTCTTGAAACCTTTAATTAAGTAAACTAATTTAACTGTGTTTTTTTTTCATCCAAAAACTACGAGGCTAGTTTTTGGCTGATGAAATTTTTGCCTTATGTCGTAGGTTATTTCTTAGGTCGGCCGTAGGGCCCAGCGCTTTAATTAGAAAAATCACTTGTATAATAAAATGATAAAGTTTAATAATAAACTTTAAGAATAAACTTTAAAAATATAGTCTCATAGAGGACTCGAACCCTTATCTAAATATTAACAGTATTTCGCTCTACCTTTGAGCTATAAAGGCTTACTTTATTTGAAGTTAATCATATACCTGATATTAATTTTTACAATTTTTTTATTTTTTATAAGAATGTGCTTTTACGTTTATGCTGGTAACAGCAAAAATTCTATGTTTTTGACTTAAGCAAAAAAATATCGGATCATTATGATTCGAACATAACTATTCCTCAACCCAAATGAGGCGCCTAACCAACCCGGCTCTGATCCGTTTTTTTTCTATAAAAAAAAGAGAATATCTCTAAAAAAAAAAAGCAAAAAAATCCAAAAAAAAGAGAAAATATATTTAATATAAAACATTTCTATTAAGAAACGCTGGTTAAAAAAACCAAATATATTGTAACCTAATCTAGAAAATTTAAAGTTCATTAATTTATGTTGATAAAATATCACGAAAATGAAACCTACGAATTTTTAAGACTTCCCTCTATTAGAAATGCTTGATATGCAGCAGTTCTTATATAATCATGCCTCACATTTATACGATAGTATTGTTTATACATATGAGCATAGTGAGCATAGTGCATAGAAGCATAACCATGGCCAAATTTCCTTCTCTATCTAAGACGGGAATTAGATATAGCTCGAGAATATTATCAACTAAAATGCGTTCATAAGTATGCACCTGCGGGTGGGATATCTTCTCCATTATCATCCTTAAATCTAGTAGTAGTAAAGAAATCTTTATGCATTTGTAACCTTATTGCTTTTTTCTGCTCCTCATTTAACACAAGCAGAATGAGAGGAATTATTAAAAGTGCAATAAGAGTAGAAAGTGCAATAATAAAAAAGATATCATTAGAATGAGTGTTTTGAAAAACAACAGGAAAAAGCCACACTTGCTTATATGCTACTGTACTTTTTTATACTGATTGTGTTACTATTGGACCTATAAATTTATTTACAAATTTATAATTTGTTAAATATATTAAAACCAATATACCATATAACAAGACCATTAAATTAGCATCTTCTATAAGATTAGTGTACTGAATAAATAAGTAAAACACTAAACCAGACAATATATATAAAG
>JAOTRO020225908.1:0-24288 GCA_028566515.2 Pyracantha coccinea
CAAATTGGGATTCCCGAAAATTTTGGTTTGGGAATCGGGACAAGGGTTTCGGTATGGGATCCCATACCGAACCACCCGTAGATTAGCCAATGGTCCAAGAATTTGACTTGAAATATGTCCATGGATTGATCATTTCTAAAGGGGAGGACACTAATTAAAATGACCC
This sequence comes from Pyracantha coccinea, assembly GCA_028566515.2. NCBI lineage: Eukaryota > Viridiplantae > Streptophyta > Magnoliopsida > Rosales > Rosaceae > Pyracantha > Pyracantha coccinea. The sequence goes on from JAOTRO020225908.1 coordinate 167, forward strand.
CAATTTTAAGAGACCCCAAATGCTCTACCATTTTTTTTATTGGTTATATTCTAAAACTTGAATTAATCACTTTCCAAATCTAATATTCTATTTGACCCAAAAAAAAAAAATCAAATGGGTTGTTGGGTATCCTTAATAGATCCAGTTTAACATAGCTAAATTACTTAGTACTCATTGATTTCAAAGCAAAAAGGCTGAAACCAAAAAGGATGCCAGACATGCTCTAATATTCTATTTGAAACTATTATTTTTTACATATACCTATTCAAAATCCATAAATTTACAATTGAACTGATTGGATAAATAATATTTCAATGCAATAATTTCCATTAACTGGCTGGATGGGTTTTAAATTTTCATCAGCTTAATGTCTCCAGGTTTTATTTATTTATTTATTTTTTATTTTTTTATCTAGCTAGATTCATGATTTTACCCAAATCTAAATTACATTTTACTTTTGTTGTTTAACTGTATAAGATAACGAAAGATATCTGTAAATGTTAAAGTATACTTAAACATATGGACCACCCATGACGAAGTTTCAAACTCTAATACTTAATCATCCCTTTTATATTTCTAAAAAATAGTTAGTCTTAGTTTTAACTATTTGGACCGTGATTTAGATGCATAAACTGTTTTTAATTGATCTCCAGTCTCTAATCATGCTTTAACCACGTGTGGCCGGACATTACCATCCGCATATTAAAGTTTAAAGTTATTAATCAGATGATCAATCGCTAAGCCACTGCAAAGGTGACAGTGACACAATGCTCACGCGTCACGCCTGCAGCTCCTAACTATTTTATTTAGTTCATAAAGTTACTATTGACAAGTGGCGAATTGCTACATTGATAAGGATTTTCTTCAATTTGTTTTGTTTCCAGTTCAAACTATCTCCGTATAAATTATAGTATTATTCCAGTATGCAATTCACTAGGGCTTATTTGAAATTGATTTTTTTTTTTCAATAAATTCAACTCGGAAATGCTTTTAGTAAAAATACTTCTAAATTGTAAGTGTTTCTTGAAAAAACACTTGAAGCTCTTTAAAATAACTAGATAATTATTAGAGCTGGTTTGAAATTGTTTTCAAAATAACTAAAAGTGTTTTTAGAAAAAATGTGGGTTCAAAAACACTTGGTGCTTCTTGAAAGAAGCACTAGTTATGTACTTTCTGCAAGAAGCACTAGTTATGTATTTCTTATAAGAAGCACTTCAAGTGTTTTTCTAAAATCTACTTGCATTTTTACTAAGAATTGAAGTGCTTTTTGCAAGCAGCTCTAATTATGTATTTCTTACAAAAAAAACACTAGTTATGTGTTTCTTGCAAGAAGTACTTCAAGTATTTTTTTTTTCAATTTACTTGTATTTTTACTAAAAATTAATTTTAAAAATATTTTTATAAAAATCGCTTTTAATCATTTTAAAAATATTTTTAAAATACTTATTATATAAACGACGGGCATGAGCCCAACCCAACTTCTTCACTTCTAAAAAGAAAAAATTATCTTTTACTTTATAAGTGAGAGTTCTTAAACTTTTAGTAAATAACTAACTCGTAGATCATATGGTTATATAGAAATAAAATGATTAAATTACTTGTATGTCGACAAATCTCCAAAAGAAACCAACGCAAGTTCTCCAAAAAAAAAAAAGAAAAAAAGACAAACCAACGGACGGAAGCCAAGTTGCTGTCCAATAAAACTTTCGAACTGTTTGCTTAAACGCCAACCCTCCTCCCTCTCTCCACTCTCTCTCCCTCTCTCTCTCTCTCCTCGGAGCGCTTCTCAGCCTCTAAATTTCCCCACTCAGATATTTCCTCCTCTCTGTTTTTTCTAACTCGACCACCCACCCACTAAACTTACCCACCACCACCTCTTCCCTTCGTTCACCTCCCTTTTTAATGGATTCCCGCTCATCATCCGACGGTCGGAGTTCGACTTCGGACCCACTCTCTCCCACCTTCTCCTCATATTCAGCCGTCCATCGCGCTCTGGAACTCATCCAATCCGACGACCAGGATTCCAAGCTCCAGGGCGCCCAGGAAATCCGGCGCCTCACCAAGACCTCGCAGCGGTGTCGGCGCCAGCTCTCCGACTCGGTGGGCCCACTCGTGTCCATGCTCCGCGTTCGTGACTCGCCCGAGTCCCACGAGTCGGCCCTACTCGCGCTCCTCAACCTCGCCGTCAAGGATGAGACGTACGTGAAAACATTCCCCTTCGAACTTTATTTTATTTTATAAAAAAGATTTTCCTTTTTTTCATGGAATTTAGTGACTAATATTTTCTTGGAAATTGTGTATGTATTTTCTTGAATTTTGGGAAATTTCTTCATCGGGTTCTTAATTTGGTGAAAAATATAAATATTAATATAAAATCATAGCTCCCACAGAATCCTATTCGGGGATTCTCTTTTTTCATTTTTTCTTTTTTGCTTTACTTTTTCTTTTATCTGATTGGTTGCTGAGAAGATGGTGGGAAAGAATATCCTAAAGTTGTCGGTCAGATTTTCCTTCATGGATATATCTGTTTTGTTTGCCTTTTCAATTTTTGTTTTGTCAATGATAAATTGTTGTGGTCTTGTCAAAATAATTTTATTTGGGTTGGCAATAAATAAATAAACTCTGTTCATGGTATACCAATTAATGGGGTGACACCAGCTAAAAAAATTTAAACTCTTTCACTTATGAATAAGTCTCAAATTTAACTCGCAAATTTAATACCTAATTAGTAATTATAACCGCACTGTTATGTTCTGTGAGTCAACTCAAATACACTTTTCTTCAAAAAAAAAAAAAAAAATGTTTTGAAGAAAAAAGAAGGTTTATTAAAATGGGTTGGTACTTTGGTTGGTTATAATTAGGTTCATAAAGTTACCATAAAGAAGAAAAGAATGCAGTCAAGTTATGCTCGTTTTGGTTGCTTAGAAAATAGTACTTTTGATCTAATTTCTAAAATAGTATTGAAATTAAAGGAACAATATATAAATATACACATAGATATATAATAGGGTTTAGGAATTGAAGTATTGTTTGCATGGCCAATGAAAATGTTGGTATTAATATGAAGTCCACCATGTGATCGAGAGATTTTTTCAGTATGCTGAGAATACGGCTCGATATATCAAGTGTAATACTACGATTTGTTGAAAGTATTCTAACCAATTTTATTATTACACTTGGTGTAGATGATCATATTCCAAGCACATTCAAAAATTTATCCATGTGATCAAAGATAAATGTTAAATGTTTGTAGCAACCATAAGGAGCATTAGTGAGGTTGAAAGCAAATAAGAACCAATCCAAATGTTAAGAAAACAAAAGAGATTGCTTTGTGAGTTACGAATTATGATAGACTTGTATTGAAAGGAATTGGATGCTTCATGGTTCGAGAAGCCCATGGGATCCAAGGAGAGTTGTTGCTCGCTTTTTCTTTGCTTCTTATTCCATCTCCTCCTTGTTTTTTATGAATCCTACTGTTCAAGTTATCATATTCTAATTAAAAAGGTTTTTTTTTAGTGGGGAAGAAGATAAGTATATGTACCTTCTAAGCATAGAGTAAGAGAAGCACATTGGTGGTCCTCCTTTTTAACCTTCTTGCATGTTTATTTGTTGCCTTCTTTTTCTTTTTCTTTTGTTTTTAATTATTTTTTTCCTTTTCTTTAGTCTAAATATAGATCACACTTTTGTAATAAAATAAAATATAAAAAAAAAATTTCTTTTTGTATTTTTTGTGGTAGTTTCTTAGCACCTAAATGGGGGTGTAACTAAGTTCATATGTGGATTAGGCTAGTCTATCAGTTACGAGTTTGAATAACTCCCGTAAAATAGAGTACCTTAGGATAGAAATCGCATTGTCTAAGTAATTTGAGAAACGGGATAGTTACGATTTGGATGAAATTACTAGTTGAGTGTATTTCCATTCAAATTGGAAAGATTGTTGGGTAATTTGAATTTCAATGTTTTGGGCACAATCTTCCTTTTCTGCTGCTAATTTTTCTTCTCAATAATTGGTCTCTCAGGAACAAAATTAAGATAGTGGAAGCTGGCGCTTTAGAGCCAATAATTACTTTCCTTCAGTCACAAAGTTCCACCCTGCAGGAGTATGCAACCGCAGCTCTACTCACTCTATCGGCTTCTGCCGTCAACAAGCCAGTTATAGGTGCTTTTGGTGCCATTCCTCTTCTCGTCAAAATCCTTAGACATGGCAGCCCACAAGCTAAAGTCGACTCGGTAATGGCGCTCTCCAATCTCTCAACACACCCTTCTAATCTTGGCATCATTCTTGAAGCAAAACCAATTCCGTCCATAGTTACTTTGTTAAAGCCCTGCAAGAAATCTTCAAAAACAGCTGAGAGATGCTGTTCTTTGATAGAATCTCTGGTGGGATTCGACGAGGGAAGAACTGCCCTCACGTCTGAAGAAGGCGGAGTGCTTGCAGTGATTGAGGTGCTTGAAAATGGATCGCTCCAAAGTCGGGAGCACGCTGTAAGTGCTCTTCTAACAATGTGTCAAAGTGATAGGTGCAGATACAGGGAAGCGATTCTTAAAGACGGGGTAATCCCTGGACTTCTCGAGCTCACAGTTCAAGGAACGCCCAAGTCTCAGACAAAAGCGCATACGCTTTTGCGCTTATTGAGGGAGTCTCCATACCCGAGATCAGAGCTTGAAGCAGACACTCTGGAGAACATTGTATGCAACATCATCTCTCAAATTGACTCTGATGATCAGTCCAGTAAAGCGAAGAAAATTCTGGCCGATATGGTTCAAGTTAGCATGGAGCAAAGCTTGAGACATTTACAGCAAAGGGCTCTGGTATGCACATCGACTGATCTGCCTATCAGTACTTGCACCTCTGAAGTATCTTTGAAATGACAGTTTTTCGTTTAATTAGCTTCGTCTTTCGGACACGGGTCCTGTGAGATAAAATTTCGATGCTGTACTAGAACAAAGAACAAAGAATGATATAGTAAAAATGATGCCAGTCCAGGCCTCTGTGAAGTCGGGTGACTGGTAAGTTGTCAATAAACTGGAAAATGTATGAGAGTTTGAGAGAAAGTATTCTATTAGTTGGTTTGTAAAGAACTGTTGTATCCTTTAGTATAATAATCTACTGAAAGCTTTTACATATATCTCCATTGGTTACCTATCATATGAGGTTCCTCTGTTAATTGTTAAACGGAACTCGTTCGAGAAAATTTTCAATGTGTCTAAGTTTATTTCTAATCCCTCGCATGATCGCATCCAACTATTTTTCCTAATTGCCTTGGAATTTAGAAGTTCCTTGCCCAAACATACCAAACAACGTTAGTTTTGCGCTAGGAATATGCCAACACACGAAATTTAGCTTGCACTAACAAGTACCAAGTGCCAGAAGGCTTCTGGATGTAACGGAAATCTCCACAACCATTTCGTAGTTTTTCGCCATCAGGTTTCTTGACTCCCAAGCTACCTCATAACTTATGAAGGTAACTCAATGAAGAAGTACAACTTCAAATTTGGTCCATGTTAATTGCAAGATGGAATAGTTGGTAGTGGAATTAGGGTGAGAAGAGTGATGAAAGGAGATGACTCTGTATTTCTGCAATTTTGCTGATACGTGAATGTACCAAAGGCAATTTAAACTAACAAAATCATAATTACATCATAAATATCAAATCTTGACGCCTGGTGGCGGTCGGGAAACAAAACAATCGCCCCTTTAAAGAAAGGAGCATCGCAGCCTTTCCATTATTTCCTTCTCCAAGAATTCTAGATTGTCAGCACTACATGCTTGATCTTCCTCAGACGCCTTTTTTCGGTAACCAGGAGAATTCATCCACCATAACCTTCCCAGAGTACTTATTTCCTGCTTCAAGCATTCTAGCTTGTCATCGTTGGATTCTTGAATCTTTTCAGATGTCTTTTCTTGGTAACCAGGAGAGTTTATCATCAGATACAGCTTTTCCCGTTCCCTGTAAGCATAATAAAGTTCGTTAGTAGTCAGCAGCTTACTCTTCGGGCCTAGTCTTGCAACCTGTCAAACACGGCCTAAATATATATACCTATGGCACAAAATAAATGGCACAGGCAATGTTGTATTAGTAAAAACGATTTATTCATGGGCTTACAGTATGAATTTTTCCATCTTCTCGCGGATCTTTTCAGGGTCTGCCTTTACTCTTGGAACCCTCAGAAAAACCGACAGATATTCATTTACAAGACACATCTCATATCCACTGGAGACGGTGCTGGTGGGAAAACTGTCATTCTCGCTGAGTATCTGCAGGGACAAGAATATTTATCATTTCTAATCACCTAATAACCTAGCAGACAACCAACTTTACTACCAAAGCTTCATCATCAAACACTTGTTTCGTGGACATGTTCCAGGCAATATATAGGATTAAAGTGCCACTTTTTGAAGATTCCCTTCTCTCTGTTTTGAGATTATATTCTTTGAGCAGAAATCCAATCTCCGTATTCGGATATCTGAACAAGCCAATCCATGGGTTCTGCTCAGGTAACTTGGTGGGTGAATCAAGTACATTGAACTATCAAATTCTTTCAAGCTAATTCAAGTCAATGTGCTACCTCTCTGTCAATTGAATTGTGAATAAACCTTTTTTTATATTAACCAGTGCAATTGCTTAATTAATATGCAGACAGAGACAGGTTGAATGTAGGCTTAGGTTTTAGTTACCAACCCCCCTCCCCGCATGGCATAGGCTCTGTGATGCAGAATGCATTTCCTAATATTACTGGGATTAGCTTTCCTTTTATTAAGTTTTCCTACTTCAGTTAAGAATTCCCAATGTTAAAAGGATTTCTTATTAGTTAATTTGTTTTCCTATTTCTTAAAGTATACTTTCCTTTTCCTAAACTAAAAAGGGATTTTGTCTCTATAAATAGAGCAGTTTGTAATCTTTTAAGTTAACTTTGATGAATGATAAAACTTCTTACTAGAACTCTCTGATTTCTTCCCCTTCCTTCGTCTCTTCGAACCCCTAATTCTTTCTCCTCACTCTCTTATTTCTTTTCAGTGCTGACACACCCCTGCAGACCCTGATGCTACGGCTGTTCTACATCACTCTGTGTATTATCTTAGGGGTTCGTTGTTCTCTATACAAGGAACATGCTTGACTGGTGGCACAAAAGAATTGTCATCAAAGAAAAAAGTTGATAGGTTCGACCAAAACAAAAGGTATATCATAGAGCAGGTTTTCTTAAAGAAAAAATGTATCATTTACCGTCAAAGAAGACAAATGGGCAAGAGCTTCAATCTCCAGTCGATGGCTGCAGATTATCTTCCAATCCAAATTGTTTCGACACATTACATGAGCTGGTCGCCTAAAAGCAAAATAGAAAAAGAATGAGAAGTCCAACTGAAGATATCACATATCAAAATTTCAAAGATTTTTGAGAAACAGGATAGAAGTTGCACTGCATTTTCAAGATCTACCTTTCACGACTTTCTTTTGCAAGTGAACGGAGAGATTTCACAAGAGTCTCTACAAGGTTCATCTCAGACTCCACCCTTTTATTTGTCCAGCACTGGAAGAATAACATGATAAAAAGGCAGTTAGTGCACAAACCAAGTTCAGATCAACAGCAAACATTGTATCAGCAACCTTCTTCCAAGTTACAAGGTCATATTAACAACAACAACAAAAAAAAAACAAAAAAAAAAACCACCATTTCTAAACTAAACGCTTTTATTATGACTAAACTTACATCTACAATGGATGGATACTCGCACATCATAATTGATATTGCCCTCTTGTGAACCCTGGAAGATGGAAGACGTTGCCACAGTTCTTCTGTGACAAATGGCATAAAAGGATGAAGCAACCGTAACCCATGTTCAAGACATAACCATAGTGTATCCCGTGCAAAACCCCTTTCAGATGCAAACTTTGGATCGTTACCAAAAAAGTAAGGCTTGATGGTTTCAAGAAAAACATCGCACAACTGGTATTGCCACCAAGCATGCACTGCAGTGGCCGCATCTGATAACTCATAGGATTCCAGTGACGAAATAATTTTGGATATGGATGTATTCAGTACTGAGAGTATCCACTGGCAACTAAATGGAAGCAAATCTGGATTTAAACTTGAGGGTGGAACATAGTCATCCCCAAGTATGCTTAGAGAAAATCGCAGTGCATTCCACAATTTATTACACCAGCAACTATAGCTCTCAACCCTTTGGATGTCCAAATTAATCTTATCATGCTGAAAGAACAAAACAATAAAACAGATTATTTAGATCAAGTCTAAACCTGACCAGTATAAGACATGCGAGAAAACAATTACATGAATAATATATAGTAAGGCAGAAGTCAAAACCTGAGCAGTATAAGACACAAGAGCAAAACGGAGAGCATCTGCACCACATTCCCAAATTCCTGCAGGAAAGTCTTTCTTTAGCCCTTCTTCTGAGACAGCTACTTCCTTGGCGTCCAAATTTCCCTCTACAAGCTTCTTCCGTAGACCTTCAAGGTCAATACCATTTATTACATCAAGTGGATCAATGACATTTTCCAAGGATTTTGACATTTTACGTCCATGGGCATCACGAATCATTGGGTGCAAATATACCAGCAGACCAATAAAAGTCCACCTGTCACTTCAGTAATCAAAACATAAGATGAAAATCATTGCAGGAAGATATCCACACAATCAAAAAAGTATATACCTTCAGCAAACAAGCAAAAGTCTTAACAAAAATAGTCATGTAACATTGGAATCTCATCACAACAGTGTACTTTTTTTTCCACAAAACTTCTTTAGGTCCAGGCTTTACCCAGTAGAAGAACATTTTGTGTCATAATTAGTGTATGCTGTTATAACATCTTAAAGTCGGGCAACTAGTAAATTATAACCAAGGAATATACAACACATATAAATCTGTTTATCTCACAGCTATACATCTATATTGAAACAATTTATGCTTACCCTTGTAAAAGGTATGTTGCCGCCCAATGTCATTCCTAGCATTACCATACGAGCAACCCAGAAAAAGAGAATATCGTGCCCAGTTTCAAGAACTGCAGTTGGATAAAAAGCCTTCAGATCTTCTGTGTTATCTGGCCAGCCCAACACGGACAATGGGAACAAACCAGAAGAAAACCATGTGTCAAGGACATCAGGATCCTGAATTAATTGAAAATTCCCCTGACATGCAGCACTAGCCTTTGCTTGAGCCTCTTCCTCATTTCTAGCAATTATCCATCGCGCATTCATTAATCCAAAATCTTCCTGCTTATCGCCTTCATAAACAACATACCATGCAGGAATACGGTGACCCCACCAAAGTTGCCTCGAGATGCACCAATCACGAATGTTCTCAAGCCATCTGCGACAGGTGGACCAATGGTAGGTAAGCAATTACATAGGAAACTAATCAAATATAGAGAAAGAACTAATACAGACTAAGTGAACCAGCTATTCACTCAAACAAATAACTATCTGAAAAGGGCTGAGAAAAGATCATAATAACAGCTACCATTGATTGACATTAGTTCAACGAATATATCGCAAAAAAAAAAACAAAATTTCAAAAAGAACAACAGTTATTGAGATATTGATGACCTATCAAATAATGCATATTTTCCAAAAACTACAGAAATTTTAAATGAAACTTCGGGAAATGTTAAGCACAACAATAATACATGTGCTAACTACATTAATTCCATAAAAAATGTCATGATAAAGATGATATCTGATGACAAGTAAAAATTTAAACTGGCTGTTTCATTAGAGCGGCAGGATCTAAACGGAAACAAGACATTACCTCTTCCATTCAGCAGTATACTCTCTTGGGATGATCTCAAGCTTCCTGTGTTCATCATCTACGACAGCATCAAGGGCTTGCTTTCCCATACCGCTGCATTTAAGATACCATTGGGGCTTTATCATGGGTTCCACAACATCTTGGCTTCTAGAGCAAATTCCAAGTCGCATCTCATTGTTCTTTGCTTCTTTAAAGAGACCCTAAATGGCATGAGAAAACTGTCACCAAAACCTCCATAACACCATAGAGAAAATGAAGTTAATAGACAGTATCAACCAACTGGGAATATTGTGAAACAACTGGTGATGTTGATAAGTGATGCAATAACAAGTAAATTATTTTAAACTTCATTTGAGTGTCCGGGATGATGAAATGCAAACAATTCCAATTTCAAATTAACTGTTGAAATCAAAAGACTATCAGGCGGAAGAGAGTAATAAAGATCAAGGAAGGAAAGTGTCGGTCATAGTGCTACAGATGTTACTTCTACCATAGACAGTCTAACTGAGGAGGCCCCCGCCAATATAAATGTATACCGATCACTAAGTCACATAGATAAAATGATACCGCACGTTGATAGTCAGCATAGAACTTTCAAATGAGTGTAGTAATGTAAGATAGATACCTTCTTCTTTAGTGCTTCTGTCACTGCTTCTCGGGCTTCAAAACGTGGCATTCCTGCAAATTCTCCACCCTCCTCATTTATTTTTCCGTCATCCGTAAAGATGTTAATAAAGTCCAGGTTATGGCGCTTTCCCGCATTAAAATCATTAGGATCATGGGCTGGGGTAATCTGCAGGAGGAAAAGAGAGAACAAAACATTTTTTTCATCCATAAAATATAAACCAGAAAAGAAAAAAAAAATTATGCAATCACTCACAACTTATATGTTAAACTTTACCTTCACAGCACCAGTCCCGAACCCTGGATCAACAAGAATTTCATCACAGACTATACAAATCCTTCGTCCATTGAAAGGATGGATGGCATGTTTTCCACGAAGATGTTCATACCTCTTATCATTAGGATGTACAGCAATGGCAGTATCACCGAGCATAGTTTCCACTCTAGTGGTGGCCACCACAATCTCACCTAAACCTTCCTCCAAAGGGTAAGCAAATGAAGTTAACACACCAAATTCAACAGGACTGTCGTATCCAGGAACCCTCAGTAATGTCCTTTCTTCTATATTGATGTAATCCACCTATTTACACCAAAATAATTTCATAAATGCTGAAAAAAAGAGGGAGTGATATATGCAGGGACAAGGAGAAGGCTGGCCTCAATGTCAGATATAGCTGTACGCAACACACAATCCCAATTCACTATGCGATTAGCCCTGCAAAACGTAACATGCCAAAAAAATCCAAATAGGTTAACCAAAGTGAAGAAAAAGGACAGACGGATAAGTTAAAGGTGTGGATGATTGCTACGCACTGGTACCAAGATCCTGTCCCATTCCCAACGTACAAACTAACTGAATAAAACATAACTACAACGTCAAACAAGAACCAGAAAGACAAAGCTATCATCCAGCAGTAAGTTGCTAACAGCTATTCTATATAATGTCTTTATCTAGAATGGTTATATTCCAATTAGCATAGAGGTCTGAGCTGGGAAACAAGACAATAAGAAACAAGTGTTCCCCTACCCTATGCCGAGCATACCTGTAGAGAAGCCCCTGCTTATGCAGCCTTACAAAAGCCTCTGTCACGGCATTTGACCTTTTCTCATCCATCGTGAAGCACTAAAAATTAAGGAAACGCAAAGGTTAAATCAAGAACAGAGCGAGAGAGGTCTTCATAACTAGGTCTAATAAACAACTAAAGCAAAGTCATACAAAGCTCCATGAACCTCAATCTTACCTCACGGGACCAATCCAAAGAAGCACCCAAGCGACGGAGCTGCTGTAAAATGGTGCTCCCATGCTTTTTCTTCCATTCCCAAACCTTTAACAACCAAGTTAACCACAGAATGAACAGTATGAATGTATTCAGAAACTTTTAAAACATCAAACTTATTTAAGAAATTTATTTCCAGCTATTTGCAGTTCAAGCTTACCTTAGCCACAAATTCCTCACGACCAATATCGTGTCTGGTTAAATGTTTTTCACTCATAAGCTTCTTTTCAACAACCACCTATAATAAGCACATGGACATCATGTTTAGCGAACGAATACATATGTAATGAAGATAAATCCAGATCCATGAAAATCAAAAGTCCATGGATATCATATGGTCAACATATGACGCGGTTAATAACTTGTCAATCATGAGCTACAAAAGGAACTGCTTTAAAGGGAGAGGACGTATTCCCTATAGGCAAAAAAAATAGGCACAAATATACAACACATTAATGCACTTTTGGCACATGGGTTAAGTTAAATATCTGTGAAATGATGGGGTAAGGGCAACGGAGTAACTCTCTTGCTCATAATGGTAATGTAATATTCAACCAATTGCTAATTGAAGAGACAAAGAACAGAACCTGCGTTGCTATCCCGGCATGATCCATTCCAGGCACCCACATGGCATTGTAACCAGACATTCTCCGCCAACAAATGATAGTGTCCTGCATACAAAAAAATCAGATCCAATTTTCTTTACACGCCCTAACCAATAAAGAGCACAAACTGAATAATCTATGCAAAGATGTGACCTCCATAGCAGCAGTAAGAGCATGGCCAATGTGAAGGGTGCCGGTCACATTGGGCGGCGGTAAAACCTGCAATACATCCAAAACCCCGTTAAAGTTCTCGCTATTTTTTTATTTCTTTCTCTTTATCGGTTTATCCATATCAATGTGAAGTTGTGAACCCAAGACACAAGTTAGTTTGGAGTAGTATGACACTCACAATCACAAATGGAGGTTTGGAGCTGTTGGCATCTGCCGAGAAGAACCCCATTTTCTCCCACCACTCATACCACCTAAATCAGCAAGTAATGGAGAGGACACTATGAAGAAACTACAAGGACAATGTATCAGTAGAATTAATAGGTGAAAAGAAGAGTATACTCACGACTTCTCCACAGCACGCGGATGGTACATTTTCGCCATTTGACTGGCCATCCTTTTCTTCTGGCCGAATGGAGTCTCCGGGTCCCTTGCATTTTCATCTTCATCATCCAAAAGCCTTGCATTCTTCGTTTTACTTGTCTTCAAAGTAGAAGCACATGCTTGTTGCTCCTAAATGATTTTCAACAGAATGAATAAATAAAGCCTTGGCCTTTCATCACTGCATTGATATTCGAATATTATATATATTATCAATGAGGTTTTGGGGGGGTTTTGGAAATTCGAATATTTATAAATGTGAAGTTTTAGAGCATGAATGTATGTGTTTAAGTTACAGATGCTTGAATAAAGAACATAGCTATCTTAAATGTCGAAAATTTTCAACTTTCTGAGGAGGGCAAAGACAAGTATAGCAAACCAGTACCTGCAGCTTGATAGCTTTCTGCAAAGCTTTTTGCTTTTTCAATTCTTTCTCTTTTGCCTGCCCAAATGCCAAAAACAAAATAAATTAACTTGCTTTGTTTGTTTCTTCAGCAAATACAAATAATCTACTCCAGATTCTCGGCGAAAGCAAGTGGCTTGTAACTCAGATTCTTCGTTACACACGATGTCCCGGGTTCGAAACCCCGTTGTTTAATGTAAATTATTTTATAGTTTGACAGATAAAAATCCTCGGCCAAAAGTGTATTAAAAGAAGCAACAGCGAACCAACCTTTGCTTCCTTCTTCATTTTCTTGATTTTATCTGCCTCTGCAGTTGGGGACGACATTGCAGAGCACGGCGGGAGACGGCAAACCGACACCACTGAGTGAGTGGGGAAGAAGAAGACGACGTCGTTATGTGTAAGAGATTATTAAATTAGGCTCCCAGTTTATGCTGCCAAGGGAGGAGTAGAACGCATAGTGTTCCTATTCAACAATACATTGTGACGTCACAATGTATTTATTGGCCAAGAGATATCACGTAGTGGTAAACCCGTTTCATATAAGCGGAGAAGAAGCTGGAAATCTAAATTCGACTCGTACAAAGAAACCCGAATTCGACTAAAGAAAGCAAACCTAAATCCAATTGAACAAGGATACCTTTACCGGATTCACGATGGACACATGCCACCGGGGTAGGAGAAAAGCTTCACAGCGGTCAAAGTGCTGAGTGCCAGTCAGATTCTGTTATATATATATATATATATTATCTTTTCTTTTTTGTAGCACTAAGTGGCTATACGTATGCTTTAGGTTTTTGTATTTGGTAGTGCATGGTCTTATCTCGAGCTGTTAAGAGTTATCTGTTATGATCGTAGAGGTGGTTTTGCAATTTCTTGCTGTTCAAGAATTTAAAACACAAAAATATCGTCTTGTGTATTTTGGAATGCGTGATCTTGTCAAAGACTAGCTGATATGATCTTTGTTAGTTTTACAATTTCTTCACCTTCGTGAATTTAACACAACAAACTGAAAGAAAAAAAAACTCATTTGTCATTTTTACATTTGGGAATACATGTACATGTTGTATAGGTGGTCAGTGGTCAGCACCGTTTCTGATAAATTGGTTTTTGGTTTCTTATTTTTTAATTTGGTTTAAATATAAATTTACATATTTAATTGAATTTGTGATACTAATTTCGGTTGTAAACTTGAGTTTAAAGAAAAAATGACTTTTAATTAAAAATAATGAGTTTAGACACCAAAACATATACAGCAAATGACCCTTTATCACAGCGGTAGAAAGGTGAACTCTTGCATGACTATGTGTGAGTTCAAACCCGTCGATAGCTAATCTAATATCTAATCTAACAAAATCTACCATTTGAAAAAAAAAATTACATGTACATGTTGAAAAAGAAGCTGAAAAAGAACTTCAAAGTTGAAATAATACAAGCTACTACTTTAATATGAGACATCATAGTTGTCTTGTATGTGGTTGGTCACCAGAGGACATTAGTATCATAAAAGAAGCTGAAAAATACATTCATAAATTAACTAAATAACCATAACACAATTCCTACAATAAATTAAAATATCAACTTTTGTGTGTTTATTTTTTTTTATTTTCTTCATCTAACAATTCCACATTTTGTTAATTGAAGGGATACAACTTAATCCAAACGACCATACCTCAAACTTTTCTATAACAATTCCCATTGCATCTACAGATAATACGGTTCCAGAATATAATATATATATATATATATAATGAACCCCTGAGAATAATGGTTCAATGCACAATGCAGATAGCTGCCAGCCTGAATATGACTCCATGTATGATGGGCCGAAGCCCCAACTTGTCTGGAGGGGCTTCGGCGTTTCTAAGCGTTTACCGCCTCTGCTTCCGAGGCATTGCGAGATGAACGCGCTTTGTTTATATACTAGTATAATCTAGCGCCTTTATCGTCATTCGACGCCAGATGGCAGAATCAGGATCAAATCTCAACTCCCATGAGGGCCAGTAGTGCAAGTCCTGTTTCAATGTTAGAACTCTTGGCTTGCCATTTAGATGGACCGTCCTCACACGAACAAACTGTCCGTGTTCCAATTCCTGATCACATATTTTAAAGCAAGATTACAAAAACTTTAAAATATACGAAAATGCAAAGATATCATAAGCAACTCAATTTATAAAACATGAAAAACAAAGGGGAAACAAAAAAGCCATCACAATCTATATATCTCGCAAATCTCAGCAATGCATGGCACGAACACGTATAAAATATGAAGTCATGTGTACGTACCTTTGTTACATTCACGAAAGCATCTAAATCAGGAGTCTTTTTTCCATTAACTTCAAGAATCCACTGAAGAGCATATAGACCATATCTATGCACTGGACTACCATGACACCACCTGATAAATTTGGCAAGTTGTCAGCATATTAAGAGAATCGAACAGTAGAACATGGAAGGTCATATCACTGAAAAGTTTACAAAACAAAAAGTGCAAGTAATTATTAAGAGACAAATTGGAAACAATGCACTGTTTTCACAACTATGAAAACAAAAAAAGCAACTAATTTATTTATCTGTGTACATATATTAAGCAAAATGCCACTATGGGCTAATTTTCAAAAACGATATATTCCACCCACCAACAATAGTCTCTTATCGCATGTACTCTCCTAATCCCACACTCCCACTCCATCTATTGCATTACAATAAGATTCATTCCTCCGAATGAAAATACGTGCAATATGAATACACACACACACACACACACACACACACACACACACCAGTTTGCAATATGCGTGACACTAGTCAACACAAATGCTGACACATGTGAGTGCTTGATGACAAATGAACTTTCTTTTGACATGTGGAAACTGTAAAATTAGTATGAGAGGAGTGTCTGTCCACAAGGCATTGTACACCAGTTTGACACCTGTAGAATTGCTGGCGTTCATAGATACATTCTAACTTGAAAACCCTACTGTACTCGAAAAATAGTTTTGCTGTCAAAATAGAGTGAAGTATGTAGTCACCTTTCACCCAAATCAAGCATTCAAATTTCACAAAGAGGAATTCGTACCTCGCAACATATACACCATGACCTTCATCTGGAAGAAACCCAAGAGCACGCACTGCTGGATGAGGATCCTGAACGATACATCCACACCAATTTATTACACGAGTAGTACCACTTCCATCCCTAACATCCGTTCCCACAAGAAGATTGATTTCGCGCCCCTGGAAAACAATAGAGACGAGACTTTAGAGGAGCGTAATTTAAAAGACCTTGCCCCTAAAGCAAGCATTAAAAAAAAATTAAAATGTCAATACAGTAATAATCCAAGGAAACAGCCATACCAAGACAAAATAATATCACTTTCCTAACTCAAAGATTAAAGATTTTGCAATGACTGGAAATGGGATCTAACAAACACAAATTCTCTTTACCTGGCGAAAAATGGTCATGTCAAGCTGGCCATCGTTGTTTTCACTTTTATCTAGTGCTTGGCAGGCATTTTCGACATCGGAGAAACATGTAATTGGCTCCTTATTGATCGCCAAAACCATGTCTCCTTGTTCTAACAGATTTTCGGCTTTAGATCCAGCTAAACATCCTTTGACACGTAAAACTTGTCGTCTAATCGGATCTTTCTTAACAAGAGCCTAAAACAAGAATAATAATCACAATCTCATGACAATTTTCCACACACACACACACACATGTCAGTTTAAGGATCCAACTCCAAAATCAATAAACAAAAACTGCACAATCGAGATCAAGGATCAGAAACAAGGCTTCTGAGTTTAACAGTAAAACCAAGAGAGCAAAGGATATCAAAAGGCCAAAAAGAGGTTCAGAATAATAGTCAAAACTGGTACACTGCAGTTTATTCAAAATAAATTAAGGGTGGTGCTATCCACACCTCTTTTTACCTTCCCACACTCCTCTCAATTTCAGGCCGTCAGATCAAAGGAATTGAAGAAGATCAAATGACAAAAACTAACAGGGGGGTGCGGGAGGTAAAAAGGAGTGTGTGGATAGCACAACCCTAAATTAAGTGTCATTGAGGCGCAGCCCAGAAACATAAAACATAACTCCTAAAAGAGGAACAAGAGGTAAGAGTGGATTTTTAACATTGAACATTCCAACCCGAAAAGGATCTGAACTCTCCTCTACAAGTACACCAAATAACAGTGGGAAAGCTTAATAAAACCAATCCAGTTTTTCTCACAATCGACTAGGCCAAGATGGCAAGAGACAGGACAATGATTAAATCAATGTCGGGTTTCAGTTCAGTTCAAACTCCCCTAACCTGGGTTGCAATAAAAGGCCTAACAGCTTGGTTGGCCGCAACTATCCAGTTAGGCTCATGTTGGCAGAAGTAGGGACATCATCAAGAGAAGATTTTGTTAAGTGGTAGTGTGATCTCCAGAATTTTATTATTTATATGATGCTCTCTTAACAAATAAGGGTTAAAACAGAGACTTCTTACTTTGATTTTATTGTGATACAAAATTTCAAACAGATTTCGCATCACTAATTGTGTCATACAAACATTATAAATTTATAGTTGGGTTTTTTCCTCCAACTTCAACCTTAAAAGTGTTTCTTTATAATTATATAGACCATGAGGGATTACTAATTATCTATAAGCAACGTCATACCAAAAACATCTAATTCTTTCAAAGTTGACATGAAAGAAAGATACAAAACAAAGACATAATCAGAATTTAGTATCAGGAAGAAGACATACTTGGACCCAATCATCACTCAGTCCAAAACTTCGGGCTTTTGAAAGCAATGTAGGATATAGTTCAACCTCTAAAATTCTCACAAGAGGCATTGGCCTTTTGACACGATTTATGAGAAGAGGAGGGCCTTGAGCACCAGAAATAATTTTTTCTAGGACTTGACTGATTGAATAAATAGGGAGACCTCTAACAAACTGATGATCTTCGGAGCTACTGCCACCAAATTTTAGCTGCAAATACAAATCAACAATGAAAATAAAATTAACTGATGTAAAAGTAAATACCTGAATTTTTTTATTTTTCTTTTTCTTTTCCTTTTGCTGAGGGAAAAGATGGAAACCTGAGTTGAAAAGCTACCCCAGATGGCTTGAACCCTTCCATACTCATCAGTTAGTACACCAGAAAATGTACTGCCAAAATCTGAACAGAGCGCAGCAGTAAAAACAAAAAGTGAATCAAAATCAGCACAGCGAAATCAAGTTCTAGTTTAAGCAACAAGAATTTCAGTTACCAGTGTCAAGCTCAATGACTTCCATATTGGTTGCTCTGTACCGTGGACAATCAGCAGATCCAATATTTAATGCAGCACATGGATTAGTTACAATTGACTTTCTAGATGTTGCTTGTAGGCTTCTACTTAACCCCACAAGATACACAGAATCCCCCCGACGCAATGCAGGCTCTGTATCAGAGAATAATTTTATCAGTAAATTTGTTCAAAGACAAGGAGTAGATCCCAACAAGAGATGCAAAAGAGACAAACCACAAAATTGTTTTCATTTCATAGGAAAAAGAAATGTAATTAGGAAACAAAAGTACCACAATAGTGGAGGAGTCCGCAACTGAATAGAAAACTTTACAGGAGCTAGCTGTAAACTAAGTATAATACAACAAAACCAGAGAAGCCTAAAAATGACCAAACTACTACTTTCCAATCTGAGAAAATAACAAAACGATAAAAAAAAACAATTCTCTAACTTTGAAGCAGTAGATCCTACAAAGAAGCCCAAAAATAAATCCTATTCCAGCATAAATGATCCAGCTCCTCCACTGACATCTAAAAAACCCTCCCGTTGCGCTCTACCCATAATATCCAAAAAATTGCCATCATGGCACATCTTCCCAAAACTGCACCCCTCTTCTTACCACAAAAATTCTACGACAACAGAAATTACTCAAACTATCAAAGTTTCAAATATTAAAGATATTTCATTATATAAAGTCAAAATTCTAGATATCTAGAAATTACTCAAACTAGCAAGGTTTCAACTGACTGAGACTCCATCAACCATTATCATCCCTTTATAATAACATGCTAAGTTTTTTCTTGCTTGACCACTGTTGTCAAAAACTGATTCTGTTAGTACTTAAGGCAACTATTTCTATCATATCTTAACAATAGGATGGTACCTTGAAAAGACAAACAAAAAGTCGAATCAAAGTGCTTTAACAAATGCTTTAAAAGAATTGAGTTCCATTTTGACTTACAAATTATAAATGTCTAAAATAAAATAAAAATAAAAAATAAAAAACATTTAACGAATATCCTTAATCAGTACCTTTTGTTTAAGTATATGCAATATCAAATTTACAAACCTAATCCTGGAAAATGGATTAGAAATAAACAAGTAACAAATCATTTTAACAAAATACAGCAATAATAACATTGTATAGTATACTAATACATACATACACACTATGCACATAAACTGAAAGGTAAAATTAGAGAAATAAGGTGAAAAGCCAGCCCTACCAGGAAGTAGTTCAGCAGCACGAACAGCAGACGAACCAACAGCTCCCAGGGCCAAGGGATCATACGAAATGAGAGCATAATTGTGAACAGGGTGGAGAAAAACCACCTGAAATTTAAAACAGGCAGTTTAGGTAATTTCAAAGGCATCATCATTTACATCTGTTTACATTCAATAGAACTACCTCGCCAGGAATTTCAATTGGAAAAGCAGCAAATGAAAGCATCACATCAGATGCAGCTATTGCAACTGTGTTCTTGTCAACAGCAACCAATCCCATGTTTTCAGAATGATAGATGATGACACCAGTCCCAAAAAAATGTTGTGAATGTACACCATCAAGCATACATGAAGGTGGCACATGAACCTGTAATCATATGATAGCATCCTCTTAAGATTCACAAGAATGTCATACAAATCTGTAGCAAGAATTTTTTGGTGATAAAAAATTTAAACCATCAATATAAAATACTTAACAAAACATCCATGACTGTAAATATACTGACAGAGTGACACTACTAACTGAGACACAACAAAAATCCCCAAGTACAAACACAGTTAACAAGCTATCCACTAGAAATAAATAAAGAAATCCACAAAACCAGCTGGTAGCCTGCAAACAAAAACAGCATACCTATCCTGACAGTATCACAATAAAATGGCACAAAAAGAATTCGTAGTCATAGGCTGCAAACCACCTAGTGTTGGGTATTTCCTTTGAAAAAATTGTGACCAAGTGAGATTTCGTGTGTGAAAGCCTGTGGGCACATGTGCGTGTGTGTGCGCGCGCGCACAATAGAGAGAGAGAGAGAGAACATACTGCCAATACAAAGACTAATGACAGTTTCCTTTCTAACAAAGATTTTAGTGTTAGGAAAGAGACTGTCAAGAAACACATACAGAACTTAATATATCTCAGAGATAGTTACCTCAAGCATAACAAGAGTCGGCTCTATAACACGTTCAGCTAATGAAGAATTAGCAGTTGCTACATTTGCACCTTCAAAGTCTCTCAGAACAGCATTCTCCATAGTATTTGGATCATCCAGCTTACTGTCATTTGCTTCAGGAAAAGAACAGTCAGCAACAACATTTCCATCAGAAGGAAAACCCTCCCTCACTCGCCTTTTCTTTGTTTCAACATCAAGTTCATCTCTACAATGTGCTCCTTCAGATATGTGCTCATAACTGGTTTCCATACTGGTGACACCATCAGTCAATTGCTCGTGGCTATTATGCTGCATGTCTACCAGGGAAGTGACTTCGCTACTTAGTGGAACTGCTTGGCTTCCTGTACCTCCGAGTTCATTGATACCAGATGATTGTAGATTACCATCATGTTGAAACACAGGCTTAGCAGTCCAAAGACCAGTACAATCATCACGAGTGTATATCTGTGGAGGAGCATACCATTCATGGCGATCAACCGTGACCAGGACTGACTGCAGCCACCACAACAATCAACAGATGAGAACCAACTAAGAAAAGATAAAAACAGTTCACTTAGCTAATTTCTCTAATGCATCTAATGGGGCAGCTCATTACAAGCATTTGCTGGGTTTCATTAGAAAAGCCAACTGGTGGGACCCTATGGTTCAGAAATCAGAAGTTTATTTCTTATTCCTTTGTGCAATCTCAAAGATGAATTGACCAAACCAGCATGTACAACTATTTTCATGCCAGTAATTGGTGGAATACAGTATAAACTAAATCAAAGTATTACCTTCCTTCGATGACGATCCATGTAGCTTATATACTCTAATGGCACTCGAGCACCTCGAGATAGCTTGCATAGAACTGAGATTAGATCCTCAAGTCGTGATATTTCCTCACCAGCAAACTTCTTAATGATAGCATGGCGAGGAACTCCAGCTCTAAGGAGCATATATCTGTAACAAATTAAATTTGCAGATCAATTGTTACTCAAAAAAAAATGCAGATCAATTTTGTCAATAGGTGTAGTTCAAAAACGAAATAAGACCTATAAAGAGAGAGAGCCATGACCTATAATACTTTTCAAATTCACCCTTCAATTAATATCTAAATTAAAACACTCTTAAAATCAAAACTAAAAGCAATGTTCTTATCACAACCAGGATGGAATTATTGGTATCATCAGAAAAATTTAGTCTCAAATTTATTCTCTTTCTCATATAGATCTACTTGAAAGGTCTTAGCTAGTTTTGCTAGATGGTGGATTTCTTATCCACTATTTTGTAATTCATGTTATTATTTTAATAAATTGTTATCTTTTTATCTCAAAAAAAAAAAAAAAAAAAAGAAAGAAAGAAAAAGCTGACACCATCATCCCGTAGGCCATAGTTCTTAAATTTGAGTAATAACAGGAAGCAAAACATATTGCACAAGATCAAGAGAACATACCCTGGTTCTGTCACATATACAAGGCCACAAGGGAAACGAAAATTTCTAGCCTGTATGAAAAGTAGAGTAATGTCATAACATAAAGTGAAAGATTCAAACAGAATACAAATCATCAAGATAATAAGCCAAAGCCACGGTAAATGGACAACGAGGAAACATTATTTCAGTAGGCAGGGTCAATATAATTAAAAAAAGGCGTGCATAATATATATATATATAGAGAGAGAGAGAGTACGACAAGCTACACAGGCAATATGCAAAAGAAATGCACTTGATTTGGTTAAAAGCATGCCAAAATTAGAATAAAAAATTCAGTTCAAGCAAATGCAGACTTCTATATGAGGACAATAGCCCAGCAACAACTTGTAAGATCACTCTCGAATACTAAGTACAAACAGCAAAATCAACCAACCTGTTGGTACGAGAGAGGTTGTATCACTCCACCACTTACTTCCAAGAAGTAATTAGGGGTTATTGAGTGTAAATCTTGCACCTGAAATAAATAGGATAACAAATTTACTGATGGCACCTTAATGAAACAATGCTACAAACTAAAGGAATACCACCAAACTGCAACCAGGTATATAACACAGTTGGATAACTAAAGGAATACCACCAAACTGCATCCAGGAATATAACACAGTTGAATAAATTATGGGGTAAAGACCTCAATAAGTTCATACCTAGCCCAGTGAAGAAATAACTTAATTATGCATCATGATAAAGGCATTAGTCTCTCTTTTATCACGATGCGTAGTGAGGATTGGGCAGGGACAATTTCAGAACCAAAAACAAAAGATTCAATTTACCAAGCTGATAATAATGCAAGCAAAGTAACTATATCTAAAAATTTTCAGACAAAGGCTAACGCAGTGAAAGTTGACTAGTGGCATAAAATATTATCAGAGAAAAACCTCCAACCTAGCCATGTCTAAAGAGCAATCAGAGCATCCCTAACAGATGATTACTAAAACCTCTCCATGTGCGGTTCAATTCAACCATTTCAATAAATTCACTGTTATTGGTTTTCCTCTCCTTTCCTTTTCTCTACCCTTTGTTCAGTCCATTAAAGATGCCCCTCATGTTATACTGAGGTTCCATAAATCCCAACTCCTAGTTAAATTACCCACACAAATAGATACCATTTGCCAATGGCGTCCTAACTGTTCAAATCTCATGGACATGAATTGTTGATAAAAAAACAAAACACAAATACACACACATACCATTCATATTACAAGGAACCTTAGGTACACAGACACATATATACACTGAAGCATTCTCAGAAACACGAAGTGAAATAGAAAAACACTGCAGCTTAAAATCATGTGCACTGAAACATTTACATTCACTGATGCATCTTCTAAACATACCATGGACATGAACATAGAATATTAAATAAGGTAAAGCCAGATCCACCTAAGCACTTAAATGATCTCTACCAGCTGACTTCAATTGGCCAATGCATAAAAAGAGAGACAGATGACATGTTAGTGTGTGCAACTATCTTCTGCAACATTTGGTTTCTCATAAGAAATGAAATCGCATCTTCTCATTTATAAGGAAACAATTTGTGCTTTCGAGAACTAAACAAAGAATAGCAAAACTTAGTGAAAACATTGTTTGAAAGCGTGTGGTGGCAGTTCCTTTTAATTTCTGGTTCAGATGGGCATCTCTCATTTTCTCTCCTTTTCTTAAAATATTATTCAAAAACAAATTCATAATCCCATGAAAAAACAAGTAGAGCGTTATACAGTCAAGAAAAGACATAAATTACAAGTAACAAGTCCAAACATTCTTGATTCATAATATTGCATGAACTTTTCTTAATCTTCCAGAAGGATGCCAACATTGGATAAAAATTAATGTTAAAAATAAAAAGTAAAAAAATAAGAGTAAAGCTTGCAGCGCCTCGATTAAGCAGTGCACCAGTTGATTGCCACTGCACTAAATTTTCCAGACATACATACGAGACTTTTCCGTAGCAAAACATAAATACCAAACAAG
>JAOTRO020226196.1:0-16627 GCA_028566515.2 Pyracantha coccinea
CAGCCAATTGAGAGAGAGAGAGAGAGAGAGAAAATCAGCTAGCAGATTATGAACAGAAATAAGATTAAACAAGAAGAAGAAAAAAAATATTGAATAAAAGCTGAAACTCTTTGCAGACCTGGATACACTGAAATTGGTTAAAGCAATGTGCTCACTTCTCGCACTGAAGTTCGAATCTACTTCGTTGTAGTTGAGATTTGATTAGTTAGAATATCACTCGAATGAAAAATAGAACCTGAAATTCTTTACTCTTTGTTCTGTATATCTAAAATCAAAATGAATCAGAGAGTCAGTGGAGGGATATAAAAACCTGTTCACGGTAATGAAACTTCCATCTGGGGGAGGTCCTTACTCCTAAAGTACGACAAAATCAGCCGCCACCTCCTAAACAAAATGGGAAAAACCATACAGACACAGAGGTCCTTACTCCTAAAGTACGACAAAATCAGCCGCCACCTCCTAAACAAAATGGGAAAAATACAGTGAAAAAGACCATATAGACATATACGGTGAAAAAGACCATATAGACATATACAGTGAAAATGACCCTAAGCGTCAAGATGAACTGCACTTGGGCTAAATCAACAATATGTGCAAATCCGCGTGGGATTATTATTGTCTTAATTTTTAACTTTCGCCACGCTAATTTGTTTTTTAATAGGCGCTGATCACCTTTTCGATTAATTCATAGATGTTTGAAAAGTAAGAAATAGTATCTGGACATGACTAGGCGTACTCGTCTAAACCGTAACTCTCACTTATACAAAAAATAGAGAATTTTTATTTTGCATTTTATTTTTTCAATAAATTATAAGTAACTTGTTGAATACTTGGATAAACACTCATTATATGTTTGTTCTTCGTGTTTTCGATATGTTCTAATACTTTATAATCTATATGTCATTTTATTCGACAATTTATATACCTCAATACAATTATGTATTTTTTTAAGAATAAATAGTTATTTATATATATACCAAAAAGGTAAACAGCAATAGCAGCCTCCCTGCTGATATTGACTAGTAACAGGTAAAAGTAAAATCATTTCCTTCAATTTGGACAAAGATTTGAAAGGTAACATCCGTTTCTTCATTCAATATGTTGATTGAATCTAGTGAGTAAACGAGACGTACAGGAAATATTGAAGATACAAGAAAATACAGCTTTTAGGCATCAAAAAGTGAAACTCCTATGCAGGCTTCAAAGCAGCAAGTGCTAAGACGATTCTTCCTTTCCATCCCTGCAGCATCCACTTGCCATCATCTTCAATTAGGAAATCACTATGATACCCCATCACATTCGTCATGGTCTTCACTTTCTTCAAGAGCGCTCGGTCTAACGGCAGCTGCTTGAACCCGATCCTCGCATACCTAGCCTGCCACTGCTTGTATGTCTCCGGCCTTTCAACTCTCTCCTGCCCCTCGCACGCTACGACATTTATTATGTCCCTCCCAAATATTGCTCTTTCAAACAGCATTCTTTGTTCATCTTCGCGTGGAACAGTGGCCTCATACATATCAAAGAGAGTGTAGAAGTGGAAGAGTGCCTGTTTGAACCGTGTGACAAAGGCGGGCGCATTGTATGTTCCATTGACAACTCCGTGCAAGAAAAGGTCTGGATTGATTCTCTTGATCAAATTTAAGACAGCATCTCTTGGATTGTTCGCCATCACTGTTTCATCAGGTATTTGCTTCAACCGGTGCATACAGTTAACCACGGTCACCTCATTTCTGTCAATACGAAAATCCTCCAATCGAATGGTTTCCCATTTCTTAGCAATGACATTGTACTCAAATGGGACATTATACCTCTCACAGTATTTAGTTAAGCGACGCCCCGTCTCTTCAATTATCTTTGCAGGTCGAAAGCCTGGTTGGGGAACCTCAATTAATGTGATACAAAGTGTAGGAGGCCCGCCAGTTTTCTCTGAGAGACTTTGGATAAGGCAGGGCCATTGCAAACCATAAGAAATACCGAAATCAATAATGTGAAGCCTTGTCGCCTTCTCTGCTGTTTTCATAATTGTTCTGTTGGCAAAGAAGTGCAACATCTTCTTGAAAGGGCATGCAGTAACATACACCTGGTAAGCCTTTAAGATTTCGGTTTCTGGTATGTGCATCATTATAAGAGGGCAATATGACGGGTTTCTGGCACCAGCCAACCGCGCCTCTAAGCCATCAGCGAAGTAATGAGCTAATCGCTGGGTTGAATCACCGTAGGGTGAAGAGTGCTGCCTTATCCGCTTGAGTAGTTCATTTGCAGCTTGTTGGTCATACCTTGCCACAGCTTCTGCGCATTCAGTTAGCAGTTTGCACAAGTCTACTACCTTCCCGTTGCTATTTTGTTTCTTTGCACGTGATGCTTTTGATCCTTTTGACTGCTTCTTATGCTGCAACGTCCTATTTCCCTTGGATTGCGAAGGTTCATCATGAGAACAAGAGCCAGGTTCATGGTTCACACTCTGTAGTACCTTATCATATATTTCTTGCAGATCAGAACTGTCAGAAGCAGCAGCTGACTGCTTGTTTCTTCTTACTTCTTCTGTGTCATAGCCATCCTCCCGCCGATGATTCTTCTTTCCCTTTGATCCATTTGTTGAGTTGTAGCCATTCTTCGATGCCAAATTCCCAATCAGTGTGCAAGGACCTGGAGGCCACTGATCAGAACCTGAAGGCACTAACTCGTCCCTCTCAGGGTCATTGATTTCACAACTTTCTTTTGGAACGAACTTGATTCCTTCCTCCACAGAAAACGAATCCGAAACGAAAAGGGTATCCGATATAGGCTCAAAGAGTGAAGACTGGACATGACAGGGTTGTGAAACATCCCTAACACAGTCTCTATTAGCAGAAATAGAGCCATCACTGCTATGAAAACCGACATCGGAATCCTCAAAGCTTTGGTACACAGAAAAGGAGGGTTGGTTGAGTAAAGGAGGGTTTTCCGAATTAAGGGCATCATGAAAAGATTTTTCAGCAATTTGGAGGGCCAAAGATTGCTGCAACATGCAGGCCTTACCCTCCAAATCTTCCTCCAGAAGAATATCACTAATGTACTTGAGCACAGGTTGATTGCAATCACTGATGTCGACATTATCAGCATCAGAACCCGCGCTCAAAGAAGTACTTGAAACACTAGGATGATCTAAGCTGGATGGAAGGAAATTTGGGTCGGTGGATTCATGATTCTCTTTGAACCCATCTGCAAGATTCTCATCAGAACAGACTGCATTCGAGCCATCGCCGAATTCAAATCCTTCCATGGGGGCAGAAATTCTTATGTCCATGAAAACAACCTATCTAGCAGTATTAGCTCAAAATTCTTATTTTTCAAGGCTCAAAAGTGATGAAATTTGGAATTGATAAATAAAAGAAGGAAAAACTAAGAAATTTTGCAGAGTAACTGATTACTTGTGCAACTGTACAATGATCAGACAGATGCAATTTTTTCTTTTAAAAAAAAAAAATATATGCACATCCTCATACTGCATATTTGAATGAAACTTCTGGGAAGGTCTGAATTCAAAAGTTTGACAAAGTCAGTACTCAGTAAGTAGCCAAATTTTAATAAAATTGCAGTCCTTGTAGGGACTTGGATCCTCTCTTAAGCTCAAAGAAAGGATCTTCCTAATCCAAAGGCTTGGATCGTTGGATGAAAATCTAATGGTTACAAATAGGTAAATCCTTTTAAAATTATAATAATTATAATCGTTGAATTTTCATCCAACGATTCAAGTTCTTTAATTAGGAAGATTCTTTCTTTGGGCGCAAGAGAGGATCCGATTCCTCCATATAGAGCAAGGCTGCTTTAACGCCTGTCATGGTGGGTGGGTAGTCAAAGAGTCAATAGGGCCATAAACATAAAAATCAACTTTGCAGGGGCCAATCAACAAATTAGACAAGTCCTTGCCTGGCCATCTGTACCTTTCCTGGGTGCCCACCATAATTTTCTATTCAAAGTTTTGGCAAGAGTGAAGACTGACCATGTTATTAAAATTTGAATACAACCAGTACAGAACAAATAAATTAAAATAAGGGCTCTAAAAGTAAAACTTAAAAACAAATAAATTAAAATAAGGGCTCTAAAAGTAAAACTAAAAAACAAATAAATTAAAATAAGGGCACTAAGAGTAAAACTAAAAAATTTATAAAGAAAACTAATGAAAACTTCTCAAAAAAATTTTCTTTTAATGAAAATCTTTTTTTAAAGATATAGTAAATAATATCAGTTAAAGGTAAAAAGTGGTTTTTCGTTAAAAGTGAAATTTCTAATCAGTTATATTTTGCTTCTGCTATGACAGATTGACCATATGTGTTCACCAACAACCTGTTGCAATTTTCTTCATTGCCTTTGGCTTTTTTGTTCATTAATATCAGAGCTTTAGAGAAGTTTGACACTTGATTTGACTGCAGAGTTGTATTTGATTAGAGAATTATTATTAATACTTTAACAATCTCATTCTATATTCTTTATAAGTGTATTTTTATTTCTAATTATATAAAGTTTGAAGTGCTAAATAAGATGTTTGGAATGTTAATAATAATTTCCTTTGATTAACTGTTTTTAGACGTTCCCACATTTGGTGCTACGATTAAATTAGATTGGATAACTCTATAGACTCAAGAGTCCAAGTTAAAGGCAAAAGAGAGATTAGTTCTAAAAAGAACATATCCCCATATCCAATCCTACCAATTTGTGGGAATTGAAATGGATGAATTTCCTTCGTGAATACTCTACCGAGTTCCCTCAACTTAGACAAAATGGAAAAGTTCACCTGTATTTCTTAGTATTTCTTACTTCAATGTACCTTAGTGAGTTATCTCACCGAGTTCCCTCAACTTACACACATTGGAAAAGTTCACCTGTATTTCTTACTTCAACGTACCATGGTGAGTTATCTAATCCAATCCATTCGTAAACACCAAACATGTCCTATGAATCTCAAGTCATAAGAAGAGTTGAGCATTTAACAACCATATGTTGGCAAAAGAGTGCATTTATCAAGAACTGGTTCAAAATATTACATATCCAAGATCAAGCTCCCATAGGCAGCAATGAATAAATGAAAAATAAACAATAAACTCATAAAACCAAGAACAAAGCAGTATGCACACCTTTGTCCCTGGATGGAATATTACACAAAAAATTCAACAACAAAGAGAATAAAGATTGTAATAGCTGCCTAGGCCGGCACCCAAATTGAAAGAGCCAAGATGGTTCTTCCTCTCCATGACTGCAACACCCAGTTCCCATCTTCGTCAATCCTAAAATCATCATGATAAGACTTCAACATTCTCTTCACTCGCTTCAAAAGAGCTTGGTCTAGTGGGAGCTGCTTGAACCCAGCCCTCACGTTCCGAACCTGCCACTGCTTGTATGTCTCAGGCCTTTCAACTCTTTCCAGTCCCTCACAAGCTACGACATTCACTATGTCTCTACCGTAAATTGCTTTTTCAAACAACCGACGCATTTCATCTTCGTGGGGAACAGTGGCCTCAAAGATATCAAAGAATGCAGAGTAGTGGTAGAGTGCCTCTTTGAACCGTGTGGCAAAGAAGGGTGCATTGTATGTCCCATTTACAACCCCATGAATGAAAACGTCTGGATTAATTTTCTTGATCAACTTTAGCACAATATCTCTCGGACTGCTCGCCACCACCGTCTCATCAGGTATATGCTTTAAACGGCACATACAATTGACCACAGTCAGCTCACTTCTGTCAATTTTAAGATCCTCAAATTTGATTGTCTCCCATTTCTGAGCAATGACATTGCACTCAAATGGAACATTAAATCTCTCAGCATATTTTTTCAACCGACGCGCAGTCTCTTCAACTCTTTCTGTAGGTCGAAAACCTGGTTGGGGAAGCTCAATTGCTGTGATACGAAGCTCAGGAGGTCCACCAGTTCTCTCCGAGAGATGTTGGATAAAGGAGGGCCATTGGAAACCATACGAAATACCAAAATCAACAATGTGAAGCCTTGTTGCGTTTTCAGAGAGTTTCATAATCGTTCTGTTGGCCACGCAATTTGACATGAGCTTGAAAGGGGACGAAGAAACAAATACCTGATATGCTTTTAATATTTCAGCAGTTGATGTTTGTGTTCCAACAAGAAAAGAGTATGTTGGGGTTGTGGCGCCAGCCAAGCGTGCCTCCAGGCCATCAGCAAAGTAATGAGCTAATCTCTGGTTTGCATCACCACAGGGGGAAGAGTGGTGCCGTATCTTCTGGAGTAGTTCACTTGCAGTTCGTTGGTCATAGCTTGCCACAGCTTGTGCACACTGAGTTAGCAATGTTCTCAAATCAACTATTTCCGTGTTGTTATTCTGTTTCTTTGAACGCGTTGTTTTAGCCCCTTTCGACTGCTTGTTACCCAGACGATGATGCCCATGACAGAGCAACACTTCATCAAACATTTCTTGCGGCGGCTCAGAGTCATCAGCAAAAGCAACTGGCAGCTTGCTGCTCCTCCCTTCTTCTGGATAATCAACATCCTCCCTTTGATGATTCTTTTTTCCCTTCAATATATTTGTTGAGTTGTACCCATCATTCTCCGGCCTCCTCACCAGTGTGCGAGTCCCCGGAGGGCACGGATCAGGACCTGGATGCATCAAGTGGTGCCTCTCCAGGTCAAAAGTTCCAAAACTTCCATTTGGGAGGAACTTGCTTGCTTCCCCTACACCTCCGAAATGCCCAGAACTTTGCAGCTCAGAAAGCAAATCCGAAACCAAAAGGTTATCCGATTGAGATTCAACAAGAGAAGATTGGAAAAGGGAGGTTTCTGAAGAATCAAAACCCCAGTCTGTCTTAGCAGCAATAGAGGAGCCAGTGCCGCTACGAAAACTCGGGGTGGAATCATCATCCGAATTCTCAAGGCTATGGGACAAAGGGGGTTGGTTTGGTGAAGGGGGACCCTTCGGATTAAGGACATCAAAGAAAGACTTCTCAGCAGCTTGGAGGGCTAAACAGTCCTGCATCATGCAGGGCTTACCCTCCAAATCTTCTTCCAGAAGAATATCGCTTATGTACTTGAGCATCGGATGATTGAAATCATTAGGGTCAATAGAATCTCCATCTGAACCAGTGCTCAAATAAGGGCTTGAATCACTAGAATTATGGTCCAAGTAGTTTGTTGGAGGGAAATTTGAAATGGTGGATTCATGATTCACTTTGAACCCATTTACAAGATTTTGATGAGGATAGACTGACCCAAAATTGAATCTTTCCATGGAAAAATCATATCTTTCAAGAAGGGTATCCATAAAGTTTCAACTATTCAACAATCCCAAGTCAGATTTTTCAAATTTTCAACAAGATGTGAGATTTTCGAACTGATTCTATGGAGAATTGAAAGTGAAATGAAGCATGGAATCTGGGTTATGAAGAACTCGACCCAATTGGGCAATTGAGAAAATACCCAGAAACAGATAGCAAGATTCAGACTTTGCACAATCCAGCAAACAGGTTATGAACAGAAGAAGAAATTGAATTAAACAAACAGTAATGGAATAAATAAAAGCTGCTGAAACTTCTGGAATAACTAAGAAAGATAGCAGAGTACCTCGCACCCGATAAAACCCGTAAGGAGATCAGATGCATTGACTCTGGAATTGTGTGTGTGTATACATATACACAGAAAAGAATATGCGTGTTTTATTTAGGAAAAAAATAGGAGCTGGAGACAAACGAACCCTCTGGGAAGGGGGTTTAAAAGCAGGACAAGTCAGCCACCACTTTTAAAAATGATGCACAAAATATTCATAAAGATGATAGCATTTAGCCAATCAGATTTGGACATTGGGGTTTTAATGAGAGAGAGATGGAATACTATGACATGACATCGTTTTAAAAATTATAATAATTTTAGTCATTTAATCAAATTTTAATGGTTCGGATTCCTGAACTTGGTGAATTAAGAGGAAGAGATCTGGAGATGATTCATTTCACAAATGCATAAGTGATTTTAGGTTCAATTCTTACAGTTGGTAAATAGTATGATAATGATCAAGAGATGCTGAAATATGAGTCATCTCAACTCTTGAAATGATGAATTACAATAATGAAGTCACCCACTAATTCTCTTTTTTAAAATGAAACAAAAAAAAAATCCATTCGTGATGAACAAGTTACATTATTCTTGGGTTCCCATTGCAGTTGTTTGTTCAAACTTAAATAATTAACATAGTCAATCCCGGTGTCACTGACAATGTGAAGGTAATAATGTATTAATTATGTTGTCACTAATCCTTCCATGTAGTCATACTTTTCATTTTTTATAGTGTTAGTCACATACTCATCTTATCTCTCACACATTCTTTACTTTTTAATAATTAATTTTCTTCAATTCATTTGATATAATAGTCGAAAATTAAAATAGGCATGTGAGAAATAAAAATAGATGTTAGATAACACTATCCTTTTTTCTGGTATATGACGAGTTTGATGATTAATTATTATTAATATGTTGTGTGGTATAGCGCAAACCTCCCCATTGCATAAAACAAAGGGTAGTGCTATGGAGATTAAATTTAGGGACAAAGTTTTGAAAGTTAAAAGACATGTAAATTGATGATTGACTTATTACTTAAGCGTTGACAAACGTGCTCACTCTTATTGATAACATATCATTTAGTTTCCAAATGTAGTCTCCAAATGAAGTCTCCCCAACATTATCCTAAAACAAAAGATTGATTACCTTGATGCACAAGACATCATAATTAAGCTATTCAAGTCAAGGGCCTCTAATCACGCTATGGGTAGCTTGGGTGATGCACTCCAATAGCCATTTGTTTAAAGGATCAAAATTGAATGGGGGATATTGAGGTTTTAATTAGGAGGGCCAGTTAGGGTTCATGTCACTGGAGATTAATAAGAAGTGGAGAATGTAGGGCAGGCAATGGGCATGCGGGATGACAGTGGCGCCTCCGAGAGTATGAACTTTGTGATTTTTTTGGTTTTTCTCTCTTTTAGTTCTAAAATAATTTTTTGAAACAAAAAATTTCATGCACATATAGAGCTTCATGATTGGTTGATGCAATTAAGGAAATAAAATGACACTTATACACCTACATTTGACAGAAAAATAGGAGAATTTTATTTGGACCATGATTGTTAACCAACTTCACCACATGATTACCATTAGTTATACATTAAAAAATTAGAATGGTAGTTTTGTTGTTGACTTTATATGTGCTTGAAATTGTAAAGATTGTTATATTGATGATGATTATTCACACGTGCTATTTGGGCTAACGACGTATATTCAACTTCGGTTTATAAACGAGAAAT
Organism: Pyracantha coccinea; assembly: GCA_028566515.2. Lineage (NCBI taxonomy): Eukaryota > Viridiplantae > Streptophyta > Magnoliopsida > Rosales > Rosaceae > Pyracantha > Pyracantha coccinea. The sequence continues at coordinate 9,291 of JAOTRO020226196.1, forward strand.
AGTGGATTATAATATGTGAAATAAATAATGAGACCAGTTGAGATCTAAGAAGCTATGATAACTACTTAATCCCTACTGATGCTTATCCCAAAAATTAAACTATATATTAGGTATTAAAAGTAAAACCTCACATGTAATTTGCATCTTTTGACTTTCTTTTGTTTTTCTAAGATACACCGACGAATATTCTTCCATGCATGCGTGCGACAAAGACAATTCCATTTGACTAATACTAAGTATTTTGGCCTTAAATTATGAATTGGTTCGGTTAATTGTGACTGGGTTTTGGTCAACTATTATTGTCAAAGTGAAAGATCACCATCATATATGTATCTGAATATACACGTGGGGTATGTGGGTTGTATTTGAAAACTTCGGTTCTATCGATATGTGAACTTGTGCAAGTATCGATGGATATATTGATATCGTTTGTTCTTAATGGAAATGATGAAATTTGCTCAAAACGTGAAAATTAAAAATGAAATTTTAGGGAATATCAAATACTGGTTTAGACGAAATATAAGACTTGCTTAGATATTTAACCGATATGTCGGAAATATCAATGAAATCTATCAATTTTAGGTGAAATTTAAGAGTTTTTCCAATACAGGGTGAAGTCTAAACTCCACCCTTTATTTCCTTATCCTTTTTATGATTTTTCCGATAGGAAATTCCAAATATATCTATCGTCGACTAAATAATCAACATTGCTATAATTAGACTTGTCGCTAATTTTTCAAAGAAAACCATGATTTTCAAAGAAAAAGAAGTCTTTCCTATCCCAAGAATACATCTCTTATTATTTTCTCACACATCACGGGCTCCGTCATCATGCGTTGTGAGTGAGAAGAAGAGAATGAGATACATCCCGAGATATTTTAGGACAGTACCCAAATTTCTTATACTGTGCAAGAGGATGACCATTACAATTCTCAAGGGGCAATAGCACCAATTTCTTAACTTCTACAGAGAAGTATGACTTACAATTCTAAATGGATAAAACAAAAGCAGAAGCAGCTCCCTAATCATTATTAAGATAGGTGATGTTATTCACAAACTTATTTTATCTTCTATACATTCTTTTTTAATTTTGAATTATGTGATTGAATAAATTAAAAAACATTAAATAATGAGAGGTAAATATATGAGTGTGAATAGCACCATCTATATCGAAATCAAAGTTTAATAAATTTCTCAAATAAGTATAGGAGTAACCTAATGTATAATTATAAACAAAAACAAAAAACTGTATATATGATGGTGTTTGGACAGTGACTGGCGGCTTCAAGCAGTCAAAAGTGACCAACATAAAGTAGCACTATAAAACTAATTCATTAAAGGTAAATTAGAGTTTACATCCTCAAGTATGAGTGTTATTACAACTTCAGACCGTATTTTTAAAATATTTTAATCTCATACATTATTTGTTATATTATTTCAGCATCATACCCGTTAAATTTTGGGGTGTGCTATCCACATATCCCTTGTTAATTTATGTCCGTTGATCTTCTTTAATTCATTCGATCCGAAGGTCGAAAACTAAAAATGTGTGGAAGAAGTAAAAATGGGTGTGTGGATATCACATCTATAAATTTTTTTGTTAGTTTACCAGTTAAATAATGGCGGGGAAATTATAGGGCTCACATGCATCTGATCATCCAATCATGCTTCGCCGTGTGGCCATTAAGTTTAAAAAAAAAATTCTATGACAAGGAAAATGATTTTCAATATGTTTCCTTCTTAATATTTTTCTTAAAAAAATATAAAAACAAACTAAAAACTAATATGTGCCTTTTGAAACATATTACCCAAAAAAAAATGCAAGTCGCTCCTCCGTTCCCGAGCTCCCGAAGATGCCGTCACACAAGTCTTTCATGATCAACAAGAAGCCGAGAAAATTGGTGTTCCCTTTGTAATTTAATTGTATTTCAAGCATCGGATTTGTAAGATTCCACATTGTTCAGGGGTGAAGATCTTGTAAGTCTTATATGTATATTCCTATCTCTACCTAGCATGAGGCATTTTGGGAGCTCACTAGCTTCGGGTTCCATAAGAACTCCAAAGTTAAGCAAGTTTGCGGGAGAGCAATCCCATGATGGGTGACCCACTGTGAAGTTCTCGTGTGAGTTCCCAGAAACAAAACCGTGAGGGCATGGCCGGGGCCCAAAGCGGACAATATCGTGCTACGGCGGAGTTGAGCCCGGGATGTGACAGAATGGTATCAGAGCCACTCTGCCGTGTGGTGCGAGTGTGCTGACCAGGATGTCGGGCCCCTAAGGAGGGTGGATTGTAACATCCCACATCGACCAACGAATAGGGGGTGATGTGCCTTATATGTACATGTCCATCTTCATATAGCACAAGGCCTTTTGGGAACTCACTGGATTCGGATTCCATCTGAACTCTGAAGTTAAGCGAGTTCGGGCGAGAGCAATTCTAGGATGGGTGACCCACTGGAAAGTTCTCATGTAAGTTCCCAAAAACAAAACCGTGAGGGCGTGGCCCTAAGCGAACAATATCGTGCTACGACGGAGTCGAGACTAGGATGTAACGAAAAAAAACCGAACCAAACCAAAGTTTTGGTTTGATTTCAGTTTTGACAAAGAACCGAATGGAATGAAACCGAACACACCCCTAAGTTGTATGGATACAAAGAAAAACATTAGCATTGGAGCATGTTAATTTCAAAGATAGACACCTAATCTCTAAAAGCTAGTGCTTTTAATGTTCTCTTTATAACTTCTATTTTTAAGTAAATAATTGCATACGACACAACTGAAGCATATAAAGTTGTACATGTAAACAATATTATATATTTTTGAACTTATTTATAATTGAGTAATGTCAGGTAGATCATTTTTAAAACCACATTTACAAAACTATATGATGTGTCACTAGTAACAAATAAATATGTTAATCACCACTTAAATATAGTTTAAATTGATGGTTTCCCTAATATTACCCCTCACATTTATATATTATTATGCATAAGTAATTTTCTTAAGATGAGCCCAAAAGATATTATAAATTTTTACAATTTGAATTATCTAAAATTAATTTTGTATTACAACTAAAATCTTTTCTCTAAACTGGACTAATGGGAGGTGGTAGATTCGAATTCGGGATGTAATGAGATGAAAATGAAGACCTTATACATCAGGGCAATTCACAAAACTGTTGTTAGTTATCTATGATTTTACTAACAACAATTTTGTCCATTATTTTTCAAATGTTTGTTTCCTTTCATTTTTGGAATGTCAGTCTCAACGAATGTCAGCCTCACATGTTTGCATGTTAATGTCTAACACAGTAAGTGAAGCACATTGACCAATCTTTGACAAAAGAATATACTTGTTTTAAAACACATACCGTATTTGACTACGCACAACAAACACGTGCCATAATCTTACGTTGTCAAAGAATATACCCGCCAGAAAACTTGTTTGAAAACTTAACTTTACTTTGAAAAGAGGAACCCAACAAAAAACTGGAATGCCAAGAACTAAAAAGAAAACTTATGATGAAAATCCGCTATTTATTTTAGAATAATTAATTGTTTGCCTGAAGCGTTCACTAAAGTTCAAGAATTGTCATTTAAGTAAGTGTGTTATATTCAAGAAAACGAAATACCTAAACCCTAAACACTAAACTCTAGAAGAAAAAAAAAACTCTGAAATTTCGTCATAAACTCTGAGTTAAAAGCTTCAAAATCCAGAAAATCCAAAGCAAAAGGCTCAAATGGTAATTTCCGGTCAGTCCAAGTTGTCAGATAGCGAGTAGAGTAGGATATAAAATAGCATGGTCAGCAGTTGTAATTCCCACCGAAACCTTGGGGGCTTCTTTCATCTGACACAAACCCAAACCCAAACCCAAACCCAAGCAAGAAACAAACGAAGCTCTTTCTCGGCCTCGGTCTGGGTCTCCTTCCAGCTCCCCTTCTTGGACTCGGCGTCGTCTTTTGGCTGACTGCAGCGAACCGGCGGCGTCGTTTTACTCATTACATCATTACAGTACGAAAAACCTCTCTCGCTCTCTCTCTCTCTCTTGCTTTCTGTTTTTTTCCCTTTCTTTTGCTATTTTCCTCTGTTGGGTCAGCTTTTTTTATGAGTTTTGCGGCAAGCCTTTCTGTTTCTGGAAAAAAGGACACATGCTTTTGCAGAAACCTGTCTGAAATTTTGTATCTTTTTAGAACTTTGGTGTTTCGGTTTGGTGGGATTGCTGCTACATGTATGATCATGTTGTTTATGTGCTTTCATTGAATTTTTCTGTGAAAGTTTGATTCTTTGGGGTGATCAGATTGCTTTCTTGTGTTTTTTAACATCCTGGTTTGTGGGTTTGTTGGAATTTGATGATTTTGGCAATGTGCATCGTAAAATTTGGTTCTGGTGTTCTGCATGTTGGGTTTGATCATTTGGGGAGGGTGAAAAGAATGGACCTTTGTACAATGTGGATTGAAGTATTGTGTTATTTGTAAGATTTGTTGATTGAAATGCTTAAATTTTAGTGTGTCGGAGACAATTGTAGTGGTTTCTGGTGTATCTGATGTAATTTTGTTTGATATATGAACATATAAGCTGGTGAAATTAAGCAAGGTATGCTGTTTTCCTATTGCTTAATGGTTAATGAGATTGAATAACAATGATGGTATGTGGTCAATTTTCAGATAAATATTTTGTTTCGTTAGGTTTTGTTACAATGATTGTTCCCATGGTATTGTCATGGTTTTTTGTAACTAATTGATTTGAATATATTAAAAGAAACCATGTTTTACCTTTCTTTTTGTAGCTGAACGGTAGTTTATTGATTACTTGTTTGATCACTAAAGCAGGAAGTGTGTATTGTCGGTATATGGGGTGTGGTTGTTGTCCATTTGGTAATTCAAGTGACAATCCCTGTTTGCGACTAATTTTTCGTATATTTCATTGATTGAGTGTGCCGCCACACATTCTGTACTGGTAGGAGTTAGAGCTCCCAGCTCAGTGTTTTAACTTAGCAATGCTAAATGCTAAATGCTAAATGCAATCATTAGCCATGAACTTGTAACTCGTAAGCATAGCGATTGCTATACTGGTGTGGACATAATATCTATGCGTCACAGCTGTTATATGCGATTCCATTCAGTTTTGTGTTCGATATCGATGCTTCAAGATGTGTCTGTAAACGTGTCTGCAACGCAAATCAAGTTATCAAATCAAGTTATTTATTGACGTTGACTTGTTACATGTTTCAAGGATTGGTATAATTTTCCTATATATAGGTTTCTTACAGGATAATTTCATATTGGATCAACACCATTTGTTACTGATATCAGCTTTCTCCAAAAGGTCGTCTTTTGGCATTGTATATATGTAGCACATAGTTAAAGGCATACGTAGATGTATGTTACTTTTCCCCCTGCTGACCTTAAACTCATGATTGAACTCACCATTAGTACCTAAACTATGTGTACAATTATTTGGAGGGTGTTTGCTATGAATTTCCACAGGAAGCCCTTTTTGGGTTATATAGTAAGCTTTTGCGGTTATCTACTCTTCATTGTTTAACGCTCTGGCTATCATTACAGGTTGCATGATTTTTTGTAAGTAGAAGGGGTTAATCAAACCCAATGGACAATGAATTGTATGAAGAAGAGCCAGTGCGATCTGGTATCATAACTGCCATACGTCTAAATGTTACAACTGGGGAAGATGTTGTAAGTATTTTTTACCTTTCTTGTGCTCTTCCTTATACATATTTTCTTGTGTCTAATTGGTACTCTTTCAGTTTTTTTAGTGAGTTTTTATTATTAGACTCAAACCATTTTATCCGCATACGTATCAATTAGGTGTCCAAGTTAAGTTATTTTGTCATCTCTATAAGTTTTATTCATACTCCATTTAAATGCCTTCCAGTTTCATCGTAATCATGTAATGTAAGTGCTGCTTTTGGAATAATAGATGCTTGTGAATGTGTGTATTTTGAACTTTAGCTAGACTAGCACGTGACAATAAAACATGATGTTTGCTATTGGTGTGGCATTTGAATTTATAGAACTCAGACTATCTTGTATATGATTTTTTCTTTAGACATTTCGTATTTAGTTTGAAGATTAAACGCTTGTTTTTTTTTCTCCCTGGAGTGGAACCATATTCTTTCCATATATGCTACTGTGAATAGGTCTCTCTGAACTATGTTCTTTTATCATCTCATTAAGCTGTATTGGCACTTTTATTACACGATACCTTCCACTTCCACATTCATTTGTCCAGTGTTATTTATATTCATAGGCATTTTTAATGTATGAAATCTGCTTCTGGAATGTGTTTGAACATTTTAGTACGGGAAAACGTGTGAAGGGGTTATTGGTTTCATGGTTTATATTTAGCATGATGCGTTTGCTATATCAGATAAGAATTTATTAATACTTAATAACTCTGTAACAGCTGAGGATATCTGAAGAAACACCAATCAATACAGCCAGCGAGGTCACTGATCCTAGGTTCGGACTTCCAAATCCATCCGGTCAGTGCTCTACTTGTGGTGCCGAAAACAAGTTACAGAACTGTGAAGGTGTGGATGAGCATTTAACATTGTTCTTGATGTGGTTGTCTTCAGTTTTGGAATTTGTTTTGATCAATCATTTTAATCTCTAGGTCATTATGGGCGTATCCAGTTTCCATGCTCGGTAGTTCATCCTTATTATCTTGTGGAAGTTGTTCAAATCTTAAACAAGATTTGTGTAGGATGTAAATCCGTTAAGCAGGATTTAAGGGCCAAGGTCAGCTACCACACTTTTTGTGCTGATCACTGAGATGTGACTTACAGTTTGGCACTATTGAACATTTGTTGCCATTTATTTTCCTTAATGGTTAAAGATTGAAAGGCAATATGTTTGCTCGTTCTGAAAATTGTTGTGGAATTTTTTGTAATTCTGACTGTTAAAAGGAGGTTTCTTACGTAAATTATCGGAAAGTGTAGCATGATATGCTTGAAAGCAGCATTCAGAGGTGACACATGGTTGCAGATTCCAGATGTTGATATACTGTTGTAAAATGAAATTATATTACTTTTTTAAGCTATACGTGAGAGTTCTAGTTGTCCACTTTAAGCTATAACTCTCGTGTGTGTTATCGAAAGAAGTAGTTATTTACTATCTCCTATTATGCATGCATCAGGGTGCTGATTCTGTAACTGTTAAGAGAAAGCGCCAGGAGAGCAAGGGCTGCAAATATTGTACGGTGAGTTTGTTTGTCTTTTTGAGTGTAGTTTCATTCTGTCTGCACCTTTGTAACTTCATCGAACTTTTCAACTAATAGGGAAGTTCGTTAAGCTACCCAAGAATGAAGTTCAGAGTTTCT